>LR812541.1:31475385-31585385 GCA_903798195.1 Danio kyathit
CTGTTTCTGTCTGACGTTTACAGTCAACACCAGTAGACTCCAGACTGAATTCCCAGACAGTGTCTCCAACTCATGTGCAGCTGGCCTTCTCTGAAGAGCCATCTTTCTCCCAGGCACCACTAAACTGCCAGGCGGTCTCCAACGGGCTGTATTCCTCCAGCACACAAGGCTCACAGGTACTGATCATACCCTCTTTAACACCACCATTTGAAAATGATGTGTTCAGAATGAGGCCAGAGGTTTGAAAAAGAAGCCACGCTGCTCCCTCTGCTGGTGTATTGTGGACATGCAATAACAAATGTGACCCTGGACCACAAAACCAGTCGTAAGTGTTAATTTTGTTTGAAAATTAAATAACATCTTAAAGCTGAATAAATAAGTTTCCACTGATGTTTGGTTTATTAGTACTGGACAATAATTGGCGGAGAACTATTTGATAATCTAGGATCTGAAGGTTCAATAATAATATTGAGAAAATTGCCTTTAAAATGTCCTAATTAGGTTCTGAGCAATGCACATAACTAATCAAAAAATAAGTTTTTATATATTTATAGTAGGAAATTTACAAAATATTTTCATGAAACATGATCTTTCCAATTTTTGGAATAAGAAAATCTATCATTTTGACCCATACAATGTAGTTTTGGCTACTGGCAAAAATATACTCATGCAACAAAAATCTGGTTTTGTAATCCAGGGTCACAAATATTAAGAGCAGTGTATGGATACTTACAGTAAACTTACATTATACGGTATTGGGTGATTGGATTAAGGTTATTATCAGGGTTGAAGGACAGTACGTTGTAGGGGAGAGTGGGGACGAAAGTAACATTTTTCATAAAAACTTCATTCATTCATTCATTTTCTTGTCGGCTTTGTCCCTTGCGGGGTCGCCACAGCGGAATGAACCGCCAACTTATCCAGCACGATTTTACGCAGCGGATGCCCTTCCAGCCGCAACCCATCTCTGGGAACTTCCACACACACATTCACACTCATACACTATGGACAATTTAGCTTACCCAATTCACCTGTACCGCATGTCTTTGGACTGTGGGGGAAACCGGAGCACCCGGAGGAAACCCACGCGAACCCAGGGAGAACATGCAAACTCCACACAGAAACGCCAACTGACCCAGCCCAGCCGAGGTTCGAACCTGCGACCCAGCGACGTTCTTGCTGTGAGGCAACAGCACTACCTACTGCGCCACTGGGTTGCCTAAAAACTTCATTTTAAAAGATAATATTTTTAGCAGAAATATATTTTTGCGGCTCACAGCAAGAAGGTCGCTGGTTCGAGCCTCGACTAGGTCAGTTGGCATTTCTGTGTGGAGTTGGCATGTTCTTCCCGCGTTCGCGTGGGTTTCCTCTGGGTGCTCCGGTTAATAGTGTTAACCGGGTGCTCCATAAGTTGGTGGTTCATTCCGCTGTGGATGACCTCTGATTAATAAAGGAACTAAGCCGAAAAGAAAATGAATGAATGAATGATGCTTATATTTATTGTTGCTAGAGCTTATGCCAGGATAATTTCTGTTTATTTTATGCTTATTTTTTTCATTCCTGTTTCTGTTCTGAATAGTACTGGAGGATTTGTCGTGGAGTAAGGGGAATTAAAATACATGTTTATAATGTCTGTTGTAATGTTTATAAATGTTTTGTTTTATTTAGGGTTACTGGTAAACTACAGTAACCACATATATTTTTAAAAATATATAACTTAAATACCAATTCAACTTGTTTGTGTTTACATTTGTTTATCTGCAGTAATTTTGGTCTGGTGCAACTTAATTTCCAGAAAATATATCTGTAAAACTTTATATTATCACCAAACAGTTATCACCAATGAAAATGTCATCATTTACCCAGGAATAGTGCAGAATCTTAAATATAGCTGCAGAAAAAAGTAAGAGACCACTTGAAAACATTTGTTATACTGACCACAATACTTAGTTAAATGCCAGTAAAACTGAAGCCCTTCTGGTTGGCTCTAAGTCTGTTCTTTCCAAAGCTCAATCCTTTACTCTATCTATCAATAATTCGCCAGTAAATTTTACAACTCATGCTAAAAGTCTTGGGGTTATACTAGATGGTATACTTTCGTTTAATTTACATATTAGTAATATTTCACGATCTGCCTTTTTTCACTTACGTAACTTTGCAAGACTTCGCCCTTCACTGTCTCAACAAAGTACTGAAGTGCTTGTTCATGCTCTGGTTACATCAAGGATTGACTATTGCAATTCCCTCCTATCTGGTATCCCTCTTAACCAACTTCACAGATTACAGTTAATCCAGAACTCAGCAGCTAGGGTAGTCAACCGCGCGGGTGCTTCTGAACACATATCCCCAATTCTCTTTCACTTGCATTGGCTTTCTGTTCTTTATCGTGTACAATATAAAATTCTTCTGCTAATTTACAAAGCTCTTCACAACCTGGCACCCGATTACCTCTCTGATCTTCGTCACTGGTACACTTCTCGGCACTCACTGAGATCTTCTGCGGCTGAACTGTTATCAGTTCCAAATTTTAAGATGAAGTCATTTGGTGGCAGGGCTTTTAGCTGCATAGCACTACAGTTATGGAATTCCCTGCCGTTAGATATTCGTCAGGTGGACTCTATTTCTAATTTTAAATCCCAGGTTAAAATAAGTTCAGGATTGCTTTTAATGATTTTCTGGTTTAATATTATGTTTTTTATTCTTCTGTCTTGTATTTTATGATGTGCCTGTGACATATTGTAAGGTGTCCCTGAGTGCTTTGAAAGGCACCTATAAATGAAAAGTATTATTATTATTATTATTAGTAGTAGTAGTAAAAGTACTTAAAATAAAAAATATATACTGAAATAAAATTGTTATACTGATTTAAAAATGCTCTAAATCATAATATTTTTTTTTTAAATTTGCAAGAAATATTATCAGACTTTTGAGGAATACAACAAATATTAACCTTTTAATTTTAAATTTAATCTTTTTAAATATTAACACCAGTAAATCCATAGAAATGGACAATTGTCAAGTGGTCTCTTAATTCTCCCCTAGCTATATTGCTTACTTATTAATTTCATTAACATATTTGATCGTATAAAACTTACACAAAAACTGAACATCAGTTTTTCCTGTTCTAACACGGCAGCCCATTAAAAAACAGTTTCTCCATTTACTGCGGCGTCTAGTCCTGAATGAGCTTTGATGACAGCTCAACAATGGCCTTGTGTGAAATAGCTGTTTATCTGCTTCACTCAGGCCTGTGTGAGCAACTGCACTTCACAAACAGGAAGGAGACAGGTTGACAGAAGGAAGTAACAGATCCCTATCAAACGACTGATTGTTCTTGCTGGCGGTTGAATCAGACTGCTGCTAGATCTCAGCACTGTTTTGACTTCAGTTTCCATCTGTTTAGATGTTTGAAACTAGCATCATGTCATGCTAGACCATTTTAGATTACCCTTATATCATGTACACTCTTTATTAGGTACACCTGTCCAACTGCTTGTTAACGCAAATTTCTAATCAGCCAATCACATGGCAGGAACTCAATGCATTTAGGCATGTAGACATGGTCAAGAAAATCTGCTGCAGTTCAAACTGAGCATCAGAATGGGGAAGAAAGGTGATTTAAGTAACTTTGAACGTGGCATGGTTGTTGGTGCCAGACAGGCTGGTCTGAATATTTCAGAAACTGTTGATCTTCTGGGATTTTCACGCACAACCATCTCTATTTATGTTCTTACCTGGACGTGCTTATTATAGGTTTTACAATTCTTATATCAAAGGTGAAAAATGAACCAAGGTCAGGCAATTTCCATGGGACATCAAACATGATTAAATTTTTGAGGTTTATAATAAGTGCGAAAAGCTTTCAGATTCAGAACGAAATGGCAAGGGATATGACAAAAAAAACACATCTGTTTCTCTTATACGTAACAAAAGCATTCCTGATTTGACAGGAGTGCTGAACAGTATGTAATTTCTGAAGCTCCCTTGTGGCGATATCCAGTCACGTCTATTTTAGTCATGTAACAAACATATTACTCTTAATATACTGTCCTGCTCAGGGTAATTAAGACTCTTCAGCCATTTTTAGACTTAAGCTTGACTCATGACAGCTCATTATTCTCTGCTTGGGGAATAGTTCAGAATTTCCGTCACGCATCACAAACCTTTACACATTCAGGAATGCAGATTTCAATAGAACTGTCTGAGGAAACGTTGAAGCCTGTGGAAGCCTGTTATTGAAAAATTGATACATCACTGCTGCAACTTAATTTTTGTGGGAATTGCTTGGTGTCTCCCAGTTGGTTTTATATCTTATTATGTGACTTTATTGCTTACATTTGGAACTTCATATCTCAAAATTGCAATACTGTTTCTCATAATTGTGAATTGGTCTTGCAATTTGGCTTTTTCACAAATGCAATTTTATTTTCACATAATTATGAGTTTATATCTCACAATTGTGACATTATGGGCCCTGTCATACACATGGCGCAATGCGGCGCCAGGCATAATACAAATGTTTTGTTTTTGTTTTGTTTGTTTGCTATTTTTAGCCCAGCACAGGTATCATTTTCACATCCTGTCCATGCTGGCCTGAAAAGGAGGTGTGATAAGGTGCATTGTTGGCTTATTGCTATTTCAGAGCATATTTTGTGCTTTGACCAACTAAAAGCTAGTCTAAAGTCAATGACGCAGATTTTGTTTCATTTATTTTTGTTGTTTAAAAGTGCATTAGTGAAAAGCTAAAAAAATGCCCGTACATGTTGTTTACACAAATGTTACAGGCTGTGTTGCTTACACACAGAGATATGCAGCAGCACAGAAGTATTTTTAAAAATGAAAGATTAAAGGATAACAATGTAAAAGATGATTATTGTGGGCGGCATGGTGGCTCAGTGGTTAGCACTGTTGCCTCACAGCAAGAAGGTCGCTGGTTCAAGTCCCAGTTGGCATTTCTGTGTGGAGTTTGCATGTTCTCCCTTTGGTTGTGTGGGTTTCCTCCGGGTGCTCCGGTTTCCCCCAGTCCGAGGACATTTGATATAGGTGAATTGGATTAACTAAATTACCCGTAGTGTATGAGTGTGTGTGTGTGTGAATGAGAGTGTATGGGTGGTTCCCAGTACTGGATTGCAGCTTGAAGGGCATTCGCTGCGTTAAACATATGCCGGTATCATACCTGTCAACATTGGGATGTGAAAATAAGGGATATGCCCACCATAATAAGGAAAACAGCGTCGCTTTATCACTATGGAGCGCGTCAGCTGACAGTCATGCACCGATACATGACTGTTTTGAGGATTGCATATGAAGGGGAGACGGCACCTGTAATGAAAAGGAAAGGGAATCCTGCCGTTTTTATATTTATTTCAAAGTGTTTTTATGCCTAAACAAAGCAAGGCACAGAACGGACTCACATTTAAGAGCAAGGGGTGGCCCCTGGTGGTTCGGCGGTATAGGTTGCGTATAGGGAGGATCGGCTCTTTAATGTTTATTGCCACCCTTCAAAGAAAGACTGAAAATACGGGAGAAATACGGGAAAATACCTTTACGGGATCATAGCAGGATAGAAAACGGGAGGGTTGACAGGTATGGCCGGAATAGTTGTCGGTTCATTCAGCTGAAGTAAAATGAATGAATTAATTACCTTCTTTATCTTTAACCTCGCACACGAGCAGATACATTACCTTGCTAGTGAATTATTCCATTTTTCCACCTACAAAATCCACCATGTAAATAGTGAATATGTCATGGTGCGACCAGAGCTCACTCTTAAAGGGAATGGGACATGAGACTCTGGTTTATTGCACATTACGCCCAAAACACACCCATAACTCATTAAGAAAAAAAGGACAACCATTTTGGACCACCAACCGTTTTTCCTGACCTTAAAATAGCAATTCGGACACATCCTGTGCCATGCGCTTTAGACCATGAGCCCCATATCTCATAATGAGATGATATATCTCAGAATAGTACGTTTATAATAGTTCATATCTCTTAATATAACTTTATATCTCTTTGACTTTTCAATTTGAGTTTATTTCTCATAATGGTGACTCTTCTTTCTATCTTTCAGTTTTTACTTATATTCTTTGTCACTGTATGTTCTATGCCTTTGTATTCACATAGTTACTTTATATCACACAACTGCAACTTTATTTCACAAAACAGTGACTTTATATTATCCAATTGTGAATCTCACTGGATGACTTTATATCTGTATTTTCTTAGATAGAGTGTTTTCACAACATGTCCTCAATCAGCCATATTAGATAGCAAAATGTAAACAATGCCGTGAAATGACTGGAAACTTACATATTATGGAGTTTATTGCTGCTAATAGTGATCAGTTATTGTCATGTTTTGGCTATACTAATCAGTCAGACCGGCTGGGATGAGAATCAGCACCTCCAAGTCCGAGGCCATGGTGCTCCACCGAAAAAAAGGTGGTTTGCCATCTCCAGGTTGGAGGAAAGTCCTTACCCCAGGTGGAGGAGTTCAAGTATCTTGGGGTTTGTTCACAAATGAGGGAAGGATGGAACGTGAGATTGACAGGCGGATCTGTGCAGTGGCAGCAGAAATGCGGTCAGTGTACCGGTCCGTTGTGGTGAAGAATGAGCTGAGCTGAAAGGCAAAGCTCTCGATAGATAGGGTGAGAAACTCTGTCATCTTTGAGGAGCTCGGAGTAGAGCCGCTGCTCCTCCACATCGAGAGATGTCAGCTGAGATGGCTCGGGCATCTGTTTCGGATGCCTTCTGGATGCCTACCTAGGGAGGTGTTCCAGGTACTGTATGTCCTACCGGGAGGAGGCCTCGGGGAAGACCCAGGACATGCTGGAGGGTGCTGTCTTTCGGCTGGCCTGGGAATGCCTCGGGATCCCCCCGCAGGAGCTAGAGGAAGTGTCTGGGAAGAGGGAAATCTAGGGTTCTCTTCTGAGACTGCTGCCCCCATGACCCGGCACTGGAAAAGATCTCTCCTTTGTCACCATTACAGGTCTTTCAGTCTCTGCTAATGAGCCGATGATCTGAATCAGGTGTGTTTGGTTAAGGAGACATGAAAAATGTGCAGAGCTGATAGTCCTCCAGGAACGTGGTTGATAAACACTGTTTTCTTGACAACATTCATGTTTGTTCTTATCATTTCCATGTCAAGTAGGTGAAATATTGGCTAATATCTTATTTAATACCACACAGACAAATCATGACATACTGTAGAATGAAAACACTCTATAGTAACTTTAGTAGAAAAATAGTAGTTTCTCATTTATTTATTTTCTTTTCGCCTTAGTCCCTTTATTAATCAGGGGTCGCCACTGCGGAATGAACCGCCAACTTATCCAGCATATTTTTTAGGCAGCGGATGCCCTTCCAGCTGCAATCCAACACTGGGAAACACCCATACACTCTTACATTCCCACACATACACTATGGCCAATTTAGTTTATTCAATTCACCTGTGCCACATGTCTTTGGACTGTGGGGGTAAACCCACGCGAACACAGGGAGAACATGCAAACTCCACACAGAAATGCCAATTGACCCAGCCAGGGCTCGAACCAGCGACCTTATTGCTGTGAGGCGATCTTGCTATTCACTGAGCCACCGTGCTGCCCTAGTTTCTCATAAATGTGTTTGTATGATAGTGGTTTTATATCTTACTCTTCACAATAGGCTGAAACAGACCTTCATATCATCATGATGTTAATAAAGCACTGTCATTGAATTAAACCTCCACCTGTTCTTCTTCTATTGTGTCTCAGATCTCAGGCGAGGGTGGACGCAGAGTTTCCCAGAGAGAGGGCCGCATGTCTGTTCCCAGTCCCTCCTCCACTTTCCAGCGCTCCAGTAATTTGGCCCAGCTCGACGAGGACGACCTGTGAACGGAGATCACCCTCAGTCTGATGTTTGCACCACAGCATGCCACAGTCTGAACTTTACTCACGTCTGTTATCTTGTGGTATTCTTCTTAAACCTGTGACGCAAATTACCTAGTGACTTTTTAAATTGTTTTACATAATTTCTTTTTTTTTTTTATTATTATTAAGTTGTGTTTCGTTCAAAGGAGAATCAACCATTCCTATATTGGGAGGTCACTGGAGCAGGAACCAGAGTAAACCTTTATTTGAGGGTGCGAGGATGTGTTTGGACAAGCGTGCATGTATGTACTGTATGTATGTATGTGTGTGTGTGTGTGTTTGAGTGTGTGAGTGTGTTTGTGTGCGCTTCATCCTTGCAAAAATGCTGAACAATTTCCATCAGATGTGTTTTGCTGAGAACATACTGTATTATTTTGAACATAAGAGGGTCTTTTGGGGGCCCACGCTGGATTTTAAAGGTTTCGCACTATTGGTGCCTCTTTACAGATGCTGTCTTTCTATCTCCCGTCTATATCGAATGCTCTTGCGTGAAGTCACTCTTATGAAGGAGCTAAGGGGAAACAGACTGTATAAATGCAGCTAATTTGTATATACCGTATGTAGAGGAACTATCTGCGCATGGAGACATGGACACTCGGCTTTCTCTTTGCTGTTTGGGTGTTCGGATTGTCTATGGTTGATCGGTTCCGATTTAGTGGACTTTGAATGACGGAGCTTCTTGTTCACACTTCACAAACACATGTGGACATGAAAGATCGCACACAATGAGCATCGGCAGGATTCCATCAAGGGAAGGACTGAACGATGGACAGTAGATAAAAGTAGTTTATCTGTGGTTTAATGACCCTTTTTAGCTTCTGCCGTCCCTTCCTTGTGCAATGCAATTACAGTTACTCTGCAGGTCGAGGCATATGAAATGAAGCTTCTATATTGTTAGATGATAGTCGTTTATTAGTGATTAAAGGGTTAGGTCGTTCCTGAATTAATTCTGTCATCATCTGCTAAACATTAAGGAATGTGTTATTGCTTCAGAATGCAGATTTTTGGTCACATTTTATTTTAAGGTACAATTCTCACTGTTAACAAACCATTAACTAAGACTTTTAGATAAATGAAGTATTAATTCGCTGATTGTATCGTAAGGTAGTAGTTAGAATTAGGTTTTGGGTAGGATAATGCCGAGTTCAGACTGCATGATTTTCAAAGTAGTCGTGTCACAGATGTTTTCACACTGCATGACTATCTGGGCTAGCGTTTTGTCGCTTCTTTGTTTACACTGCAAGATGGAAAGGCGACAGAGGGTTTCACACTGCATGACTTTAAAATAGGAAGAATCGCAGACAACCTTGCCCAAACTACGTTTCACAACTAAACACACTCGATAAGTGACTTGGAAACAACACAAGGTCACGTAGTATATCTTTTGATAATAATTACATAACGAGTAAGAAGCCTTTAGTAGAAAATTTACTTATTTTGCATGCTCACCTTAGTTTGAAGGGAATTATTAGCTATTTTTCTTCAACTTTTTTCTTTTCTGACCTGGTTGTGATATTGCTCTGATGACACGTCGAACAGACATGGGTGCTCCTGCCAAATTTCCACTAATATTTCCTTCATTTCTTGGGTCCAAATAAACTGAAAATGAGCGCTTTTAACTTCTCCTCAACCTCCCGCTGGCCTGCAGATTCCATACCAAGTGAATGCTGCTCTCTCAATGGCTGTAGGTTATTTTCAGTCAGAACACATTTCCCACGGCATGACTTTGAATCGCCGACAGGTCCAGATATTTAGCATGCCAAATATCTCGCGGGTATTGGCGACTCATTATGCCGAGTTCAGACTGCATGATTTTAGCCCCGATTTTGACTCGATGACAGGTTTTGATAAATCGCCGACAAATGCCTGGAGTCAAAGGTAAATCGGTTCTCATTCACATGATTGAGAGAATCACCAATGAGTCGCCGACGGCCATGAGATATTTGGCATGCTAAATATCTGGACCTGTTGGCGATTCAAATCATGCCGTGTGAAATGTGTTCTGATTTAAATTAACATCATCAATCACCTACAGCCAATGGGAGAGCAGCATTTACTAGTATGGGTACCTGCAGGCTGGGGGAGATGTTAAAAGCGCTCATTTTCAGTTTATTTTAACACAAGAAATGGAGAAAAAAACAAGTAGAAATTTGACAGGAGCACTGTGTCTGTTTGACGTGTCATCTTTTTTCTAAAGCTAAAGCCTTCTTTTTCCATTATGTAATTAATAACGAAAGATATATTACGTGACCTCACATTGTTTCCATGTCACTTCTCGCATGTGTTTGGGTGTGAGACGTAGTTTGGACAAAGTTGTCGGTGATTATTTCTATTTTAAAGTCATGCAGTGTAAAATCTTCTGTCGCCGATCCATCCTACAGTGTGAACACAGCAGCGACAGAACGCTAACCCATATAGTCATGCAGTGTGAAAACATCCATGACATGACTACTTTGAAAATCATGCAGTCTTAACTATTAATTAACAGACAATATCTTAACCAGTACATTGTTAAAAAAAAATCTTGCTGCCTAAAATTCTTTATTTGAATCAAATGAGCTTTTCTAGTCATCTCAACTCAACATCAGTCAAACTGACCAAAATATTAAGTTTAACTTTATATAACTAAAAATATTTAGTTGAAACTTGATTAAAATTAGTTAAAGTAGCATTAGAACATTTGCCCCCGGTTTCACAAACAAGGTTTAAGGCTAGTCAAGATTAAATTGCATGTTTGAGCTGTCTCAACTCAAAATAACTTGTAGTGAGATGACTTAAAATACATCAGTGTCATTTGTTTTCTCCAGGTGCACACCAGTAATATATTTTTCTAAGGCCATTTTTATAAATGTGGCTTAAATAGTCTAATTTAACTAAGGCCTAGTCTTGGCTTAATCTAAGCCCTGATTGTGAAACTGGGCCTTGTTGATGTTATGACCTTTTAGCATATACGTTTTTTTTTTTTTTTTTACAGTTTATTTAATAGTGGGAATTGGTGCTTATAAAGTATGATCTTATTCTACATCCCTAATCCTGTCCAATGCCTAATCCCAACTACAACAATAGTGGGAATTGGTACTTAAACTAAAGTAAACCAATTAGTTTTTTATAATATCAGAAAGATTTCTGTTCCTCCATCAAATAGTCTGTTCACAAAAAACTCTGAAGCTTCAAAATGAGGTTTATTCAAGCACTGTCAAGAGACATGATCACTTTATAGGATGAACTGATTACATTTTTTCACATATAAACACTGATCAGTGAACATTCTTCAAGAACATACCTAATTGTTTTTTGTGGAAGCTCAGATGTGTTCTGTGACATACATTAATTAACCTCATTGGTTTGTAAATGTGCCATGTGACAGTCAAGATTGAATCTCATAGGTTCTCGCACGTCAAGCAAGCACACTTGAGTTTCTGACCAATTTCGGACGCTTATATGAGAATTAAAGGCCAAATTTAGAACAAAGTAAGCATGTCTCTTCAGAAAACTTGAATCAAACCTCCCAATTAATGTGAAAAGAGTGACAAAAATCTCTCAGAATTAATTACAAATTTTACAGATTAACAAATTTCTTATGGGGGTGGAACTGAAGAAATGATGATCAATTTTTTTTGTGGCAAACTAACCCTATTATTATTATTTTGTTATTATTATATAACTTAATGAAGGCCAAAGGTAAAATGATATATCATTACAGTATGTGCCAAAAGCAGGTGCCAGTACCATTTACAGAAAACAGGTCAACATTAAACCTAAAATGTAATTCATTTCATTTATAGATCATTTTAAATTTGTTTTGAAAATGTTCTCTTTTTTCTAAATGTTTAAACCAAATGTATTGGATAATGTGTTTTTTTGTTGCTTTAATGTTCTTTTAAAAGCGTAATATTTGTTTATGATGAACCAAAATGTTAGTTAGAAACAGGACCGACATTGTTCATTGAGTCTGAAACATACAGTTTGTCACAAATTGACGCCTCACCAAAGAAGGGATGGTATGTGTTTGGTATTCGATGTTGAAGCATGATCAAAAAGCACTTTCACTCCATTCAGCTCATTGCACATTGTTTCCAATAGAGGGTGCCAGAGGACTGTAGCGCTGTATACACAACAATCAGATCGGTTTAAAACTACAAATGAAAAACTCTGCACCAAAGCGCATATACGCTTTACTGTCGGCATGTTTCAGATGCATTTGCATAAATATCCTTAAAATGATTGTAACAACCTTCTCTTGCCTTGACGTAATACTGAAATCAGCAGAAATCCAATAATTTGACATTAGCCCTGTATAGACTGAAAGCTTTCCTGTACTGCCTTTCCACAAACGTGGGTTTGAATCTTACAATGTTGCATGCAATTTTGAAGAACACCTCTAAATGACGAAAGGAAGTGATGTAGAGAAAGAGTTGGACATGATCTATATGTCTATGTGACAAAACCTATCATTGTATTATATCAAATTAAAATGGTTCCTTTTGGAACACAAGGGTGTTTTGGAACACACAATGTTTCCTTCTGCTGTTTTGACTGTGTGATGGCATCGAGGATGTGTGTTGCTGATATAAAGGAGTCTGGGGTTAGTGAACACACTTAACCCTTAGAACCTGTTTAGAATCTGAACACATGCACTGTAAAAAATCCTGGTTGCCTTAAATGTTTAAACTGAATCAATTTAACCTTATGAGTCCATTGAACTTATATTATGTTAAACTGACTTAAAACAGCTTGTGTAACTTCTAAAATTAAGTTAGAACATAATCAACTTAGTTTACAGTTTTTCTCAGTCGCTTTGGTGCATTTCTCACAACACTATTTACATTTGCACAACAGTTAATGCATTTCTCCAATTAGTCATTTGTGCACATCATAGTAGCAGTTTCTCTTTCCTTCCAACAAATTGCAAATGCTTTTGGACATGCATCAATTGCTTTATCATTTGCTTATGTCATGTCAGTCAAAATTAACTAAACTTGTGGATGCTGAATAGTCATTTCATATAAAACTAATAGTCCTCATTTCATCACTTGAGTCATTACATACAAAAATGTTGAACTAGTTGTCAAAATCTGTCAAGCTAATTTTATTTTAAGAATGTTAAATCTTTTTTTTTTCTGAAAATGTCTTCTAAATTGAACAATTATATGAATGATTTACAGACCTGTGTATGTTGTAGGTTCAGCTCCAATATGTACTGCAATATTTTTTACAGTTGTGCACAGCTCTACCCAAAGAGAGTTTATGTTTGTTGTAAAAAAGGGTGTATTTACTCTTTTGCACAATGCTGTGAATAAATTAGAATTGCGAAGAGCAAATACAGTAAAAATGTGACACATACATATTCAGTGTCTTGTACTCAGATACCTCACTAAAAGCAGTGATGTCTAACTACTGTAGTTTTCAAATGGCTGTGCAAATAGTATAAAGTGCTGTTTGGAGCATTTTCAATGCTCCAGACTTTTTTGCATTGGAAAAAATGTCCAGAGTAAACTGTCATAATGAAAACATGACAAAGCCATTTGACTATCTTGTTCATAAACAATGGTGGCAGGACTTTTCATTTTGATGACACTGACACTTTCATTGACATGAATACTTGCTTTTGAGGAATGAGCTCTCTATTTTGAGCAAGTGACACTTTTGCAGGTTATCCACTAAGTTTTGCAGTTTGCACTAATTGTTTTGAAAAATGCATTAACTGTTGTGCAAATGTAAATAATGTTGTGAGAAATGCACCAAAGCGACTGAGAAAAACTGTAACAAGTTACAACTAAAAACAACTGAAAACATCTTGTCATGACTAATTGATCATATATTTTTTATAGTGTGGAGATGAATGGTTATTTTATAAAACAGTTATAACATTTTGCAACTAAAACATATTGTATCTGATAAGCAGGGTATTGTTGTTGAGTGAATGTGAAAAAAAAACTGTGACCATGATTTTACCATAGTTTTACTCCATTTACTCCTTTTTTAACAATAATAAAAAAAAAATAATTCTTTAAAATTTAAAACACATGACCCACACCAAGAAAACTGATACACAAAATCTCTATTTTTTCCAATAATGCTTAGACATTATATTTGAATAAATCAAATTTATAAGCATTAATAATCTGGGAAAATTAATTCAGTTACATTGAATTTATAATCATGACACTGGACCACAAAACAAGTCATAAGCATACATTTTTGTCAAATTGATATTTATTTCTCTAAATGCTGCGTAATTAAGCTTTCCATTGATGTATGGTTTATAAATATAGAACAATATTTGGCAGAGACATGACAATATGAAATTCTGGAATCTGACGGTTCAAAAAATCTGAATACTGAGAAAGTTGTCAAAATTAAGTTCTTAGAAATGCACAAAATATATGCACAAATGTACAAAATATCTTCATGTAACATATCCTTTAATTAAAACTCTAATAATTGTTTGCATAAAAGAAAATTCAGTCATTTTGGCTTGTGCAATTGCCAGAAAGATAGCCATGCAATTTAAGGTCCAGGGTCACAAATCCTAATTGCTCACACTGTACAGATTTATAAAACCTAAATATTTATTTGTAACAAAGATATGATCAATCTGCAAAAGCTTAAATAAAAAAAAATAAAATAAAAAAATCAGTAGGCATATATATTAATGATTTTTTTTAATTCAGTCCCAAGAGTAAGTGAGATATTGAAAAAAAATATATAAATATTTTTTATGAACGTTTTTGACATTGATTAAAAAAATTATTTTATTTGGGTATTGTTGAAGTACCCTTAAATAGCTGGGTCAAAAAAACTTTTCAGTCTAAACCCATTATTAGATTTTAGATTGTTACATAATTGATCTTTAATGCATTCCAGTGAGGTATTATTGTGGTTATTTGATTATTTAAAAAAATATACATATAATTTTTTTTACTTTGACAGTTGAAACTTTATAGACTCTTTTAGTCTAAACTAGCATAACCACAGCAATAGAGAAAATAAACATTTGTTTTGGGATTTTTGACTTAAAACCTTTCTGTTATTGTGACAATATCCCCAGTCTTCTGTGTTAATATTAGGTATGGGTGGAGCTTAAAGAAAGCCAAATAGACAAAGCTGGTTTAAGTGCTCATGATTAATCTAAATCACTTGAGTTGAGCAATTTATGTTTATCTGGATAAATATGAACCATCACAGTTATTAAAAAAATGAAACTCATGTCATCATTTCTTCAAGCATTAGAGTTTCTTTTTTCTGTTAACTACAAAAGAAGACATTTTGAAAAATATTGGAAACCTGTAGTCACTTCCAGTATTTGTTTTTCCTACTATAAAGTTTGTGGTTAAAGGATTTCAGCTTTCTTCAAAATATCTTCTTTAGTGTTCAACATAAGAAAGAAACTTATAAAGGTTCGGAACCACACGAGGGTGAGTAATTAGTAAGTAAATGTTTATTTTTGAGTGAACTATCCCTTAAACTTGGTCTAGATATTTGACTTATTTTATACAAAACTATGAGGGAAAATGTGTAAAAGTTAACAGAACCACACTGATGTCAAACAAAAAAAAGCCTTCAGATCTGTGAGCTTTCTGTGATCTGCCAGGCAATCTAGATTAACCCATGCAGACATCTGGTTAATTTGTTTCTGTTTAAAGTCACATTGTGGGCATTCTTGAGCAGCAAAGGGTTCATTTACACACACAGATGGGGGAGAGGCTTTGGAGCATTCACTATCACAAAGGTGCCAAATCAAAGCCACTTCTGTCACAAGCGGTGGGATATAAACAGCCGGGGGTCCATTCACACTGAGCTCAAGCAGAGCACGATCTTCAGTCACAGTGGCCTGTTATTTACACTGGCCGTTACGAGACTGCATGACTGTGAACTTGATGGGAGAAGGTCAGACCACTGTTCTCATCAATGGCCTGACAATTTACTGACAACTGTAAAATGTCTGCAAACTCAAGTCTTTGTTTTAAGTGCTTCCTCAACACCTCGGAAACAATGGACATCTTAAATTAGCATCCTGAATGCCGTTACATTAACATTTGAAGAAATGCAAAACGCAGAGCTTCGGGTTAACATTAACCATTTGCTGAACTTCACACTTCTGTTAGGGCCTGTTTACGCCGAGTATTAAGATGCATTTTTTGTCAATCCGATTGTAAGTGAATGACTGTGTATACAAGTGTAAATGGGATCTGAAATATTTTGAGCTTGTGCACTATTGAATACATTTGAATCTATATTTTTGCACTAATGTGATTAAAAAAACTGCTACAAGTAGTGTTGAAGGATTGACATCTGAAATCATAAGGCGTATCAATGTAATAGATTGTAACACAAACGAATTTTGCAGTTATCAGAGCAGAAATGAAAGCTGCTGCTCTCATATTGTTTTGTTTTCCACTACATTTCTATGTGTCATAATGTTAGATCAAAAGATCAGGAAAAGCCTATACATTCACCCGCCCATACACTCTCTAAAAAAACAAATCAGGATAGTGGTTTAGAATTGACAAAAGAGATGAAAGCGACAGGTTTTACTGTATACAGGCAGATTTATGCTTGTGATCCTACTAACTATACTGCATCGGGTGTAAACAGTGTGTAACAAGATCTTAAACATAATGAAGGAATGACAAAACACAAGATTTTGATTTGCACAGTCGATCGTGTTTATTATTATTATTTCACATGCTGGTCTTTATAGAACTGTGCGCTATATAAACATTATATACATTTGGTTCGTGTTTTGAAACTATAGGGATTTAGAGTGAATATAGCAGTGCCATTCTCTGCAAGAAAACAAGAATTTAGTTGGCAAATGTTCTGAATTCAGGATTTCATCATAAGGCATCAATTTTCCCTAAAGCAAAATAGAGAAAACAACAACAGAATGTAAACAAAGGACAGTTTCACCAAATAACGAATATTTTTTTTCTCATTTTGAATTAAATTGTCTTTAAATAAATGTGCAGGGGCGTGAGGCAAACTAAAATGTCTCTTGCATACCACTTGTGCTGTGCCCTGAAGTCTCTTTAAAGTCTTTATAACATCACTTTTGGTGCAGCACTTCACTCCAGTGTTTTCAGAAAACATACAGTAGAAACAGGCCCATGCTCCCATTAATTCCCATTGCAACCTCTGCCAAACTTCCAGACTATAAAAAAGTTCTCTCTCTTCGCTCTCGTTCATATTGTTTTTAGTACTTTGTGCATCTTTTACTCTCTCTTGATGTTGCTCAGCAGAGCATCAGTCCCGCTGTGAGGAGGCTGACTGGACCTGCTCTTCCGGCTCTGATGGGTCTTCACGTGCTTGGAGAGATGATCGCTCCTCATAAACCGTTTTCCACACTGCTGACAGCCGAAACGCTTCTCCCCGGTGTGTGTACGGAGATGCCTCTGCAGCTCATCCGAACGCGTGAAGCTCTTCCCGCAGAAGAGCCAGTTGCAAATGAAGGGCCGTTCACCAGCATGCCAGCGCAGGTGCGCTTTGAGGTGAGAGGTTTTTTTATAAACCTTCCCGCAATCTGGAATGTGACAAATGTGCAGTCTTTTCTTCCCAAACTCCAAAGCAGCACCTCCGTTTCCTGTGGACTGGCAGTTTGGGCATTTGCATCGGCGACAGCGACGGGTCGAGCTCAACAGACCTTTGGAGGTTCCCTGCAGAAGTGCTGCAATTTGAGGCTGGTGGCCCAAAACCAGCTGCCGTCCCAAGGTGAAAGGGTGCCCGGCGGGAGCGCTGTTACCCTGGGGAAGACTCCACCACTGCTGGCCATCCTCAACATGACCACCAGGTAGGTGAGCTCTTCCTGAGGGGTTTTGGAGGAAGCTTGGAAAGTTTTGACTGACGGCGTTGTGCTGCGTGTAGTATGGTGCATTCCCTTGCATTTTAACCGGGGAAAGCTCGAATGAGTATGCAGACGGAGGCTCCGCTGGAGGAGTGAGGGGAAGCTCGTGGTGGTGATGGTGGTGGTGATGGTGGTGATGGGAGTGCGAGCCCAGAGTGGGTTGCATGTGGCTGGGAAACTGCATTTTGGGCACGGTGAAGGTCATCTGGTGAGCACTCAAGCTGGAGTTTGGGGCCACATCGTTGCTCCAGAGCTGGAACATGCTGGATGCGGAGCCCACCGGACCCTCGTAAGGGAGCTGCGAGCCTTCCTGCCAAGCCTGACTGCATGTGGTGGCCAGAAAGGAGAGTGTGTTAGGACCGCTTTCTGGAGATGAGCTGGGAGTGCGGTCCTAGAGGGAAGAAAACAAATATTTGTAATCAAGTCATGCTTTATTTTCTTTCTTCATATTATTCACATTTAATATTTTGAGTTGCAGATGCAAAAAGTAAAATATATTTGATTTCTTCCTTATTTTATATTTATTAATAATAATATTAAGTTTAATTTCAACTTTATTTTTATTATTATGTTAAATCATTTTTTTAAATATATAAAAATAAATAGTATAATTACAAAATAAAAACTGAAAACAAGGCAGCTTATACTTTTATTTGATCAATTATTTTAATAAATTAAGTTTAATATCTTACTATTGTTTTGGAATTATTTTACAATGATAAAAACTAAAAACAAGTTTAAAATTGACCTAATTTAAATGTTATTTATTATGTTAATTAGTATAATTTAGATTTTAAGTTAAAATTCTTCAAATAAGGTAAACAACAAGATAAAATGACACCAAAATGGCTTTTAAGATAATTAAAAATATATATATTATTAAAAAGAAATAACAAATATTATTTAAATTTTGAACAAATGATAACTTGTGATTAGATAGATAGATAGATAGATAGATAGATAGATAGATAGATAGATAGATAGATAGATAGATAGATAGATAGATAGATAGATAGATAGATAGATAGATAGATAGATAGATAGATAGATAGATAGATAGATCAAAAATAAAAGTTACAAAGCAAAAATGTAAATCTAAGTTGCTGATGCGATTGTGCCAAAGGACTTTTATATAACTGAAGCAGAAAATGCACGATTAACAAACTGATGAGAAAAGTTTGCAGTACCTGTAAGAAATTGTGGAGGAAATTGTCCGCTCTGGATAAGGTTAATGCAGCCATGTGTTCACGGTTGTTTCAAGATATCCACACCTGCGTGAAGCGCGGCGCGCAGTGCGTAACCGTGCCAAAGTCTCAGTGTGCGGGAACGAGGAGGCGCGCAAAGATCCCGTTGACCCCGTTACACAGCCAGGTGCGTGCGCTCAGATATATCGCTGAAAAATCAATAATCCCTCGATTCTCTCTTCTAAATACTGTCCTTTCTCGCCTGTGAGAGTCGTTGGCCACTCCGCGCTTTTGCTTCTGGTTTTCTGGGTCTCGTTTTCAAAAGCAGCGTCTTTCAAACCAGGTCTCTTCCTTTTGAAGTGCGACTGAAGGGCCTGTCGCAATAAGTCCTGAGGATCATTTCAAAGGCGGTCGGATTGCATCTTCTCTTTATAGGGAAAAGATCCTCTCGACGGGGTCTCTTAAGTATGTATCAGGAGGGCCAGTGAATGGAGGAGAGATGCGGTGGGGGAATATTGGGGAGGGCAATCTTTGGGAGATTAGGAAGAGGGGTGTGTATTATAACCTTCATTTCATTCTAATTTAATTTTGCCAAATGTTAACCTGTGAGAACCCCTTCCCTTTAGCGCTTCTAGGTGAGAAGAGTCTTATGACAGAGTTTGTTTACATGTATCTGATATTTACAAGTTTAACGACTCCTTCTTTATAAACTAAACAAACGGACCTGCTTGGTATATTAGGGATTTATAACAGTTTTGCTAAAACTAGCACCGGTTAATTTAAGCTCAATTTTCTCAATTTTCTTAAGCTTTACTTTGTACTAAAATAAATACTTTTCAATAATTAAAGGTCCAAAACCTTTCTTTTTTTTATTATATAGCGTATTTTATTTCAGTGTGATGCTGGCATACACTTCAAATGAATATGAAAATGGGCCTATAATATGTGGCATTCCTAACGATTCGCTATAGGCAAATAGATTGTTGATATTGTTAGGCCTCATGTAGGGTTTAAAGTGATGGGCCTACTAAGCTATTTTGTAAAGTGCGTTATGGATTTTGGTTTCACTAGGCCTGTCTTTTTAGTTGAGCTGTTATTAGTTGTGTAAACTGGTCATTCTAAAAAAGATGTAGCTATTAATGGTGACGCTAAATGACGTTCGAAGACGATCGAATTAAGCTATTCTTCTTTTCTCATTAATAAACGCGATATGTACCTCCATGCACATTCAGTAGTTCGCACTCTTAAGTGATTTTATAAATAAAGGGCCCTGCGTGATATTTTCACACTCCGGGTTCAAGTTAAGGGCGTCATCACGTTTAAAGGGATTAAATGCAGAGCATCCAAAGTTCATCTAACACTTTGAGCCTTTCTCTTAGAGAATTTACATTGAAGTCGGAAAGCCATTTAACATCTTAATACATAGAAAATCCTCACTGCTTTGTGTTGCCTCGCACCTCTAGTCGCATAACAATCGACCTTTGTCCCAGCAGATGCATCGCTTTAGTCTGCTAAAACATACCACAGTGATGGAGAATTAAAATGACACGTAGGAAACGTGCTAAACGTATAAATGTGTCGTTTAAACAGTCAATATGATCGAGTAGATTTTATATTTAGCATTTGTAATGTATTTTGAAGACTGTCTTTAAAAAAAAATCTGGTTCCTCTTTATAACAAGTTGGTAGTTTTGTGCACAAATTAAAAGAAAGAAAACTGTCATTGAATAGATAAACTACACCACAGTTTATTGCAGTAAAAACTAAAGTATACTACAGTATTTATTACAGTTAATCAGTTCACTGTAGTACAGTATGCATTTTACCATTCATTAACAAATGCTGTCAAAATGATATATACACTGCAAAAACTGTTCCACACAATTGCTTCATGTTACCCCAACTCAATTCGATTAAGTTAACTTATTGGTTTTTACACATTTAAGTAGATGGAACATAAAACAATTAAGTTGTCCCCGCAAAAAAAAAAAAAACTCAAGAATTATGTTGGTTCAACTCATATTAAATAGGTAATTTGAACAAGAAGAAAAAATTATTTTTTGAGTGTATACACTTAGTAATATAACACTTAGTATGGTAAAAAAAAAAAAAAAACTACAGCATTTACTATAAATAACTATAGTATTTTTTCATGTGGGGTACAAATTAATTTGGTCCTCAAATTATATTAGCAACATCAATAGCAAAGAGTTGAAACATTTGTTCCTTTACAATTGATCTTTTTTAGTGTATTTTATGCAGAGTATTTTATGCTTGATAATATTAGAGTTATAGTTTGCAGAGATTCCTCTGTCACTAAAGCAGCATCAAACACATTTTGTGTTTCTCAGGCATCTGAATTTGTCTTACAGTTCATTAAAACAACAAATGAATCCACATCTTTTAATAAATAGCAGGTACAAACAAACCATCAACCTCCGTTCCCCAAAATTAACCTGCAAAATCATCGCACTCTGTAAAAATCATGTTTGAGAAACCGAATTTTAAACACACCAGCACCTCCCTGCACTGTATGGGGGGCAATTAAGGTGCGTAATACTAATAAAAGCAAATAACAGTAGAAAAGAAAGGGGGGAAACAGGTAGAGGACAGAAGAATAGCACATCAAGTATTAGGTGGCTTTACGTAGGGGAGGCTGCTTCTGTCTGCTTTATTACGGAGCAGAAGTTGTTAATTACCCAGATTCTTATTTCCTGTCCCCTAAACCCTCCTCCACCCCCACCCCCCCTGCACACCCCCACTCCTCTCACTGCCTCCCAGATGAGTGTCTTTGAAGTGCAAACTACGCTCTCCTCACTTTGAACTGTGCAAACAATGCTCCAGTGGTTGTGCTTACCTTCCCCATGTTACCTCATTTAAATAGACCTGGATATGGCTTACGCGCTTTTCAAGGGAAAACTCATTTCCAAAGCAAGCGCAGATCCCAGCCTTCATTAGGCAGCTGTAAGAGATGGCAGGCAATCAGGACAACTGCGGTTTTAGGTGGACAAACACTATGTCCTCTGCACGCTTGGTTTAGTGCATCCTTACAGGCATTTGTTTTGGGTTCTCTGTTTATGTGGTGGACCTGATATTAAATGATTTCAAAATTGGGGTTTGAATTGGGATCTTTCTTTTCTTTAAAAAATAAAATAAAATAAGGGCGCATTGGGATGAGGGATGTTGGGATGTAATATACCTTGCTAATTAATTCAATTAGTCCATGTTTTAAATAATATTTATTTGAGGTTATGTAAGGACTATGTTAAGCTGCTTTGACACAATCTACATTGTAAAAGCGCAATAGAAATAGAAATAAACATGAAATAAACTAATTAGAAAAATAGTTTAATATGATTTAATGACGTTAATGATTTATTGATATAAATAATATAAAATTATTATAAATATGATATGTTATGGGGAGAAAATAATTAAAAGTGTATATTAAGTAATTATAAAACATAACATTTGACAACAACATAACATTTATAACATGGATACAAAAAAATTATTAAAACAAGACAAAAGGGGATATGGGATGTGCTAAAATACGTTGGTAAATCAATACCATTATTAAAAACAATATTGTTCTTATATATAAGTTATATAATGAAAATGAAATTAATAAATATAAAAATATTATAAATTATTAATATTATTAAGTACTCACATTTTTATAATAGGTAATATAGGCTAATCATCATACAATATATTGTATACATTTATTATACAGAATATATTATTTTTACATTATGTAATACAGATGACAGGTTTTAAATAATGGTAAAAATGATGAGTATTTTACACCCCGAATCTCATTTCTTACAATTTCTAAAATCATGTAAGTTATATTTTCTCTCAGAGGTATACATAATATTATTCAGTTTATTTGTAATGTATTTTATCATTTAGTTAAATTAGTATTAGCGTTTAATTAGCAAGGTGTTTTACGTCACACGTACTTCATACAGTTGAAGTCAGAATTATTAGCCCCCCTGAATTATTAGCCCCCTGTTTATTTTTCTCACCAATTTCTGTTTAAAGGAGAGAAGATTTTTTTCAACACATTTCTAAACATAATAGTTTTAATAACTCATTTCTAATAACTGATTTCTTTTATCTTTGCCATGATGACAGTAAATAATATTAAATTTTCAAGACACTTCTATACAGCTTAAAGTGACATTTAAAGGCTTAACTAGATTAATTAGGTTAACTAGGCAGGTTAGGGTAATTAGGCAAGTCGTTGTATAATGATGGTTTGTTCTGTAGATTGTCGGAAAAATATATAGCTTAAAGGGGCTAATAATTTGACCTTAAAATGGTTTTAAAAAATTTAAAACTGCTTCTATTTTAGCCGACATAAAACAAATAAGACTTTCTCCAGAAGAAAAAATGTTATCAGACATACTGTGAAAATTTTCTTGCTCTGTTAAACATCATTTGGAAAATATAAAAAAATCAAAAAAAAAATCAAAGGGGGGCTACTAATTCTGACTTCAACTGTATAATACTTATATAATATAATCTATTTAATAATTACCATTTTCTCAAAGTATTTTTGTTTACTTTTAATTGTGTATTTAAAAAAATCTAAATAATTATTGTTGATTAAATCTGAAATGTATCACATTGCCATTTGTTTATTCAATTTAAAACCTAATTTTGAATTAAAATACATGTCTAATTTATATAAAAAGCTCTATATTCTATATAGATTTAATTGAATTCGACCATCAACATTTTACAGTTATCATTGATCCAGACAGCAAGAGTCTTACTTTTTTCTTCATCACAAATGCAAAATCCATTCATTCAAGGATCAATGTCCTCATAAAATCAACAAAACAATGGCAGGCATGTTGTCAAGCTGTTTTTTAGCATGTCTGGAGGGCAGTTTAAGAGTCTCAGATCGCTAAATTGTCCCAGCTGTCTTGACCATCTGCACTGCAAACAGCCAGCCACAAGCTTTTGTACTGCTGGCCATCTCCAAAAGCCAGTTTACAGCCCCACATGGACTAAATGACTCTCCAAACCCCCAACTTGACAAATGTGGCATAATAGATGAGACAGAGTGCATGTAAAAACCTGCTGCCCCCTGCATCTTTCCAGCTAAAACACTAATCAATGCAATCAGGACCAACAATGTTCACTGTTACACCACTGTGTCAAGGAATGCTGAAGATGCTGAGCTTTAGGCCTGGCCTTATATATTGATGAATTTGCAGAAATATTTTATTTATTTAGAATAAGTTTTCACTGTAATTGTTACAAATTGCATTTTTCAGTCTAAAAACTACAAATTTGGTTATAAATATGGATTAACTTACTGTTGGGGTAAATTTTTTTTTAATTGGTTCATAATTTACCCAAAATTGTGTTAAAAATAGTATGTAATATTTAAAGTATGGATCTTTAAAACACTTATTTATTGACAAATATGCAGAAATATTTGATTTATTGAAATAAGCTTTAACTAACTGTCCCAATTAGTTTTTTTGTTTACTTTAAAAACTTCAATTTTTGTAAAAAAAAAAAAAAAAGTGATTAACCCAGTGTTTGGGTTAAATTTAACACAACCATGTAGTTGGTTGTAACCATATTTTGCCCAAATTTGGGTTAAAAGGAGCATGTAAGTGGACCTTTAAAACACTTCTTTATTGACAAATTTGCTGAAATATTGGATTTACTTGGAATATGCTTTCACTGTAATTGTCCAAAATTGTCTTTTTTACTCTAAAAAAATTAAATTTGGGAATAAACTATAGATTAACCCAGTGTTTGGGTAAAATTTTTCACATTAAGGTTAACAACCAAATGGGTTGGACCATATTTTACCCAAATTTAGGTTAAAGAAGCATGTAAGATTCATAGAAGGGATCTTTAAAATGCTTCATTATTGATGAATTTGTGGAAATATTTGATTTAATTGAAATACGTTTTCACTGTAATTGTCACAAATTGTCTTTTTTACTCTAAAAACTTCAAATTTGCATAATAATATAGATTAACCCAGTGTTTGGGTTAAATTTTTCACATTAAATTTAACACAACCATGAAGTTGTACTATATTTTACCCAAATTTGGGTTAAAAAAACATGTACGATCCATCCCGGGAGGTTTGTTTTTTGCCGTTTTTGTTTTTGCGAATCCACCAAAGGCCTCTGTGTATGCTTTTCTCAAATTTCTCTCGCGAGTGCCATTTGTGCCTGCTGTTCTTGCATAAATCCACCAGAGGCTGCTGTCGACTGACTGACTGACTGACTGACTGGCTGACTGACTGACTGACTGACCGATCGACTGACCCACCCTCCTCCTTCCCTAAACCCAATCAATAGTGTTTTCTAAAGCACCGGCTCACCCACTTTCCTAAACTCAACTGACAATTTTCAAAAGCAATACAGACAAAAAATAAAAGCCCTCGCCTGATTTTTAACACGTTTTCATATTTGACCACATTCTCACCCTGGTATTTACTTGTTTATTTAATTTTTGGCTTCTGTTTTTGTCTTTCCAGATTTCTGGAACCGTTCTTGGCTGGACTCGAACCCCGTCGTCGTGGTCAACTACTCTGCATCTCAAGTCTGCCAACGTACATGGCAAGCTAACTTAACAAACTAGTAACAGCGGGAAAGCCGTCCATATGGAGGTAAGCGGTCAGCTGGTATGCGCAAAAATGAAGGGCGTCCTTTAATTAACTTAAACACTTATAATTGTGAGTTACATTAATATTGCTAAGATTCTGTTGAGGATTTGGAGGTTCCTCCATGCAGATCCTTCTGGAAACCTCTAATTTATAGTTGTATGTTTGTGCCTCAAATATTTGTAGTGAAGGAACCTGAATATATGACTTATTATTTCTCATTTATTCATATTATATTATATTATATTATATTATATTATATTATATTATATTATATTATATTATATTATATTATATTATATTATATTATATTATATTATATTATATTATATTATTTTATATTATATTATTTTATATTATATTATATTATAGTATTCATTTTCTTTTCGGCTTAGTCCCTTTATTAATCTGGGGTCGCCAAAGCGGAATGAACCGCCAAC
Source organism: Danio kyathit (assembly GCA_903798195.1). Taxonomy (NCBI): domain Eukaryota; kingdom Metazoa; phylum Chordata; class Actinopteri; order Cypriniformes; family Danionidae; genus Danio; species Danio kyathit. The sequence goes on from LR812541.1 coordinate 31,501,414, forward strand.
TTATCCAGCATATGTTTTACGCAGCGGATGCCCTTCCAGCTGCAACCCATACCTGGGAAACATCCATACACAATCATACACTACGGACAATTTAGCCTACCCAGTTCACCTGTACTGCATGTCTTTGGACTGTGGGGGAAACCGGAGCACCAGTAGGAAACCCACGCGAACGCAGGGAGAACATGCAAACTCCACACAGGAACGCCAACTTACCCAGCTGAGGCTCAAACCAGCGACCTTCTTGCTGTGAGGTGACAGCACTACCTACTGCGCCACCGCGTCACCTAATATTTCTGTATTATGTCATTATTTCTAACACAATCTGAGTATTTTGGTGAAGCAGTGGCTATTCATACATTTACGGTTAATTGTGAGTTTTGATAATTTGGTTGATAATTGAAGTGCTGGGTGCCACAGTGGCAGCATGTTTACCTCACAGCAAAAAGGTTGCTGGTTCAAGTTCTGGCTGGACCACAAAAAATACAGTAATAAAAGCAAGTGTCTAATTTATTTATTCAAATAATTTGTCAAAAAATTAGAAAAGTAATAAAAATTCTAAGGATGGTTGGGTGTTCCGGTTTCCCTCACAGTCTAAAGACATGCGCTATAGGTGAATTGAATTAACTAAATTGGCCATAGTGTATGTACGTGTGAATGAGTGTGTATGGATGTTTCCAAGTACTGGGTTCCAGCTGGAAGGGCATCCACTATGTAAAACATATGCTGGATAAGTTGGCGGTTCATTCCACTGTGGCAACCCCTGATGAATAAAGGGACTGCCGAAGGAAAATTAATGAATGAATATATTACAGCTGTATTACAATAACAAAGAAATAAAGAAAGAAAGATGAACTAATCACTCTGCTTAAAGTGACAAATGCATTTTATTTATGGTTAGAGTGCATTACTGCCGATCAAGCATTAACAGAACATGTTTGAATCTTTACTTTTAAAATGAAAAGCTCAAGCACAAGTAAAAGCTTGAAAATTCAAGTTAGAATAGTTACAGTACAGTATGAAACGTGCGGCTGCAAATGCATGAAAGAAAAGTGAAAAACGCAATTCTTGCATATATGAAATGTTTTTAGCATTTGGCCATTTGCATTAATGCAAGATGGAATTCCATCAATTGTGTGTGAAAAGGAAAAAAGCGGCAAAATCCTCTTGTCAGAGAAACTTTTATCATTACCAGGGGCACTTGAAGTTTGTTTGCATTTTGTTTTTCAGTACTCTTAACAACTTCAGAAGTCAGATCACAGGAGCCTGTGATCAAAGCAGCTTTCGGTTAGTTCAGGAAACACAGGAGCTATAGCTCATGCTTTGATATTCTACATCAATATTTCAATTCAACAATCGCTTGACATGCGCCTGCACTCCCCGAGACGAAAGACGAAAGGAAAGAGTGAAATGGAGGGGGAACTGGAACTGTGTATAAACCAGACTGAAGACTTTACAGCGAGGAACAACTCTCTTCCTCAGCCCTGATCTGCCTCGTCTGTCATTTAAATACACACTGACTGCTTAATCCCACAGCAACAATGCATGGCAAACGGGAGCGATTTGGGGCTTTGACCCACACAAAGTCACGTGACCAGCTCTGAAAGTTGCCATCTGAAAGAAATTTGCTCAGTCTTCCGGCTTTGAAGACTCCTTCAGCACTTTGAACTCTCACATATTGAAAAGACGTCTTGTTTGAAGACCAGACGTTCAATCTCAAGCACTCCGTTTCAATGGAAGAAGGACTATTTGATACACAGTACTGTTCAAAAGTCTGGCTGGGGTCAGTAAGATTTAAAAAAAATTCTTGAAAGATGCATTAACTTGATGACAAAAGATGCTTGTTGAACTTTTTGGTTATCAGATAATCCTGAAAAATGGTTCTGGGGAAAATATCTAATCTAATCTAATATAATCTAATATAATCTAATATAATCTAATCTAATCTAATATAATATAATATAATCTAATATAATCTAATATAATATAATATAATATAATATAATATAATATAATATAATATAATATAATATAATATAATATAATATAATAATATAATATAATATAATATAATATAATATGGCGACGCAGTGGCGCAGTAGGTAGTGCTGTCGCCTCACAGCAAGAAGGTTGCTGGTTCGAGCCTCGGCTGGGTCAGTTGGAGTTTGTATGTTCTCCCCGCGTTCGCGCGGGTTTCCTCAGGGTGCGCCGGTTTCCCCCACAGTCCAAAGACATGCACTACAGGTGAATTGGGTAGGCTAAATTGTCCGTAGTGTATGAGTGTGAATGAGTGTGTATGGATGTGTGTGGATGGGTTGCAGCTGGAAGGGCATCCGCTGCGTAAAAACATATGCTGGATAAGTTGGTGGTTCATTCTGCTGTGGCGACCCCTGATTAATAAAGGGACTAAGCCGAAAAGAAAATGAATAATATAATATAATATAATATAACATAATATAATATAATATAATATAATATAATATAATATAATATAATATAATATAATATAATATAATATAATATAATATAATATAATATAATATAATATCGGGAATATTGGGGGAAATATTGGGGGAAATTGGAGCACCCGGGGGAAACCCACGCGAACATGGGGAGAACATGCAAACTCCACACAGAAATGCCAACTGACCCAGCTGAGGCTCGAACCTGTGACCTTCTTGCAGTAAGGCAGGAGTGTTACCCACTGAGCCACCGCGCCACCATAGTATAATATAATTAATATAATATAATATATGCTGTTGCCTCACAGCAAGAACGTCGCTGGGTCGCAGGTTCGAACCTCGGCTGGGCTGGGTCAGTTGGCGTTTCTGTGTGGAGTTTGCATGTTCTCCCTGGGTTCGCGTGGGTTTCCTCCGGGTGCTCCGGTTTCCCCCACAGTCCAAAGACATGCGGTACAGGTGAATTGGGTAAGCTAAATTGTCCATAGTGTATGAGTGTGAATGTGTGTGTGGAAGTTCCCAGAGATGGGTTGCGGCTGGAAGGGCATCCGCTGCGTAAAATAGTGCTGGATAAGTTGGCGGTTCATTCCGCTGTGGCGACCCCGCAAGGGACAAAGCCGACAAGAAATGAATGAATGAATGAATAATATAATATAATATAATATAATATAATATAATATAATATAATATAATATAATATAATATAATAAGCACACTTTTAAAATTATTACTTTGGCGCAACTTAATTTTTTTATGTTAAATCGACTTAAATTTGTAAAAACGATGAAGTTAACTTAAATTATTTATGTTGAGACAACATGAAGCAATTGTGTGGAACCCAGCATTTTTTACAGTTCAGTGCAACCTTTTTCAGAGTCAATAATAGTAAGAAACCAGCATATCACAATGAATTTTAAGGCATCATGTGATACTTAAGACTGGAGTATTGATGCTGAAAATGTTGCTTCATTTCTATTGTTTAAATTCTGAATATATGGAATTTTAATACTGATCTGAATCAATATTGATTGACTAAATATTAAAGAGCACTTGAACTTCTACACTAAACTTCAGCATCAATTACTCTCATACAGTGGTTTAAAATTGTATTAATATTTAACAATGGTCCTTTTTTGGCTGTATTTTTGTTGTATTTACAGTTTTTCTCATTTGCTAAAACACTAAAACCTATTGGCTGAACTAAGTTCTCAGTTGCCTGATCTCATTTAGCTAATTGTGCAGTCTGTTGTCAATACCTTAAACCATTTCACATGGTAAAACAGATCTTACTTCGACTTTTCAGCAAAACTCTGAACACATTCTGCACTCTAATGCACATGACATCCATACTGGAACACAAGTAGCTACAATCAAATACAAATAGAGAAAAGATGTCATTGATTAAACACAACCACTCACAATTGATGTCACGTTTTTCAGATGATGTGACACAACCAATATAAACAAACACATTGTTAAGGGTGGGAAGGAGAGTGTCTAAACATGGTTAGAAGAAACAATGTGAGAAAATGGGCAGTTTATGAACTTGTACCTCCCTCCATACTCGCCTTTCCTGAATCTGATTGAGTAGTTTTATGGAAAGTGTATGATAGACAACCCTACACCAGAGTAGATTTGCTACAAGTCATAGATTTAGCATGTGGTGATTTAGGTAAGCAATCAAGTAAGGGCTGTATATAGCACACATTGTTTTAGCTATGGTAACCAAACACAAACTATCTATTCCTAACTATTAGAAACTACCAAAATCAGTGTGAAATCACTGAAGCACTGGTTTGACACTCTTTCACACAAATCTTCAATTAGCAATCAGTCTGAAACCTGGTCACACTTTATTTTGATGGTCTGTTTGTTGAATTTAAGTTACATTGCATCTACATGCCAACTTATTCTCATTAGATTATAAGTAGACTGGTTGGGGTTAGGGTTGGTGTTGGTGTTGTAAGTTGACTTGCAAAGTTTCTTATAGTCAGTTACAGTTTTTCTAGTTAGCTTTGACCTGGTTAAAGAAACTAGGACTCACGCCATTTTCCTCATCACTATCCCATCAGAGCAGAAGACATGTCTTGCAAATGTGCAAACTCTTTCTCAGTGGATTGACACATTTTCCCCAACATTTTTCAAAACAGTTAACACGGATGTTATTCAAGCAGTCCAAAATCCATTGTTTTAGCTATGGTAACCAAACAGAAACTATCTATTCCTAACCATTAGAAACTACCAACATCAGTATGAAATCACTGAACCACTGGTTTGACACTCCCTTACACAAATCTTCAATTAGCAATCAAACCTTATAAAAACAGTGGAAGGTCTGTGTTGTTCTGTGCCAGCATGGATGAAGAAGGTCAATAGTGGCTATGTCTTATACTCTGATAGATTTGACTGTATATTAGTTTACATGTGTTTTCTCTAATATTTACAGTATTTTATTATTTTTGTCTGTTTTGTTTTTTTACAGTAACAGTATTTCGGTTTTCAGCCACAGTTTGAAAATGTCATGAATTCAATATAAATTTAATCAAAGCATTTCTTATTCTGCATCCAATTCTTGCAAAAAGGCTAATTTATCAGCCCAAATGGAAAGACAACAAATGGCATTGGCAATAGGCTACAATGACAAGCAATGGTGCACTGATTCACACTGAGTTCTGTATTTGTGTTTTATTGTCCATTGTGAAATGATTAATTGAAAGAGCTCATATACTTGTTTGCAAGTTGTATTGTTTGAAGGCAAAATTAGCTTTTGTTGCATATTTTAAATGTTTTGACACGGTTAGAGCATTTTGCAAGCAAACTGTGTCATTTTGACCATAAGGGCCGCTGTTTAGGCCTGTGTGTTAACTGTTTTAAAAACGTGTAGTTTCAGTTGACGGCTGCATCAAAGCAATTAAGAAAAACTGTAAAGTGAGCGGCGTTTGTCTGACAGGTCCATTTGCGATAGCACCCTCCCAATAGATATTGGATAAGACGAAATTGCCAAGCATCCAGCCCGAAATACACAACTATTTCATTGAAACTCCAAGTGTTTTTACAAGAGAGAAGTTAAAGGGCTACAAGTCTTTGGATGCCAACAATTTAGTTCTGTGTAGTCATGTGCAAGAAATAATGTTCCATCATTACCAGATTCAAAACTTTGTAGTGCTAAAAACCGAGGCTCTGCCTAGCCAAAGACAAGGAAAGAAGACGGAGCTATACAAGGCCTGGGTAATCATCAACAAGCAAAACAACTGCATTCTGACAGCGAACTGCACCTGTTCAGCAGGGTATGTGAACTTACTCTTTTACATTTCATTCTAAGCATTCAGTGTCCGCAGTTTAATTAACCACATGTACCTGTTTTTGCTGAAATCATTGCTGCAATCAAAAATGAGTAATGTGTATGATTCAGCATAGCGTGAACTTACCTGATATAAAATGAGAACTGCAGAGTCGAGCATTTTTAATTAGGTTGTCACCCCATTGAGTTCTTCTGATGGTTGTTAGCCAAAGACGTCTGCGGTTGGCATTAAATGCAGTGTGGTGTACTGTAAAAGTTACGTTTTAGCATTTACAAATTTAGCATCCTACCGCACAACACGACGTGTTTGCTTTTGCAACCCATCTCTTTTTGCAACCGGGAACCCTTGTGACGTCATGTGTGATGTGGTTGGTAATTCCTCTATTCTTTGCAAAAAGGCAAATTTGACAGCCCAAAGAGAAAGACAACAAACGGCATGGGCAATAGGCTACAATGACAAGCAGTGGTGCACTGATTCACACAGTTCTGTATTTTGTTGTCCATTGTGTAATGGTTGATTAAAAGAGTTCATATATTTGTTTGCAAGTTGTGCTGTTTGAAGGCAAAATTAGATTTGGTTGTTGTTTTGACCACGAGTGCCGCTGTTTAGGCCTGTCTGGTAACTGTTTTGAAAATGTGGAGTTTCAGTTGATGGCTGCACCAAAGCACTCAAGAAAAACTTTAATTGTACGGCCCTGAACATTGAGATTAGAAATGTACTTCTCCCTAAGACTTATATGTTTTGAACAATGTGTTTTGTGTTGTATTGTTTACTGACTGCTTGATAGTGTATGTCATTTTGATCACTTTGTTTATTATTTGAGAGCAGTGCTTGATTTTGAACACAAAAAATGTTGGGGGGGAAAAGTTTCACTTCGCAAGAAAAGTCAGAAGTTTTTTTAATAGTGCTTGAAGATGAGGGTTTGTGTTTAATGGTGTAAGAAAATGGTGAAATTGTGTTTTAGCGATTGAGAAAAACTGTAAATAATTGCTCCCTGAATGAGCATGAGAGTCTTTCATAAATCGCACTGATGATGATAAAGTGAAGTTGTTTGATTCTTGTATGATGTTTGATTCTTACAATGAGATAGGATTATTAAAAATGATAGAAAGTGAAAAGAAAAACTTTAAAAAAATTTTAGTATTACTATTATAATTTGAGAGAAACTGTTGATGTCTTAATGTCTGGAGTGTATTATTTTATTAACAACTTTCAATTTAAGCACAAATACCTTTTTTTCCATTGTAGATTTTAAATCTGTATTACTTTTCTTTTACTCTGACACTTATTAAAATGCACTGAACTCAAACACACAGCAGATGTTGGTGTGTGCAAATACTGTTTCTGAAATTGAAAATGAATTATTACTCATTTACGGTGCGAGGGAGGTATTGTTTATTTATGGATCATGTTCTTTAAACCCCTTAAAGACTAAAGACTAATTCCCCAAAATAGCTGTCAGACTTAGGCAACATAATATAAATAATATACAAGCCCGGCTGAAAACAAAAGGAAAGAACAGGCGGATTATCAATCAAATACACATTGCACACAGAGAAAACAAAAGAAAATAAACAGTGAGAACACCTGACAATGTCGAGGTAATGTGGGTATTGTGCGGCGCATGGACCCCAGCCAATTTCCTTAGAAGCTCAGAATTACACGTAAATGCCATGTCAAGCTTTGATAACTGTGTACTAATTACACGTATGACTGCTGTATCTCAGTTTGAGTACATGACGGAAAGATTTACTCTGTGGAAATCACAAATAAGGGCATTTCAAACTTGAAATGGTTAAGTCAATATTCGACACCCTGCATCTGCGGTTATCTTGGGTAACATTATACACTCTTCATAATTTACCCATGATTTAAAAATAATTTGTAATATTCATAAACGGGCATTTCTACATCTCTGTTTGCTACTTTGCATTGCCATTTGGTAAAGGAAGCAGGTGACCCTTTTACATGAATGGGGCATCCCAGTTTGTGTACTTATGCACTATTCTGTGCTAGAGGTAAATCAGGCATGCACTTGATAAAAGTATAGATACCCTGGTAAAATTTTACTCCAGTATTAATCCTTTTCTATTTTGCTTGAGTCTAAGTACTTGATATTATTTAATGTACTTCAGAATTCCAAAATAAACACTACTTATTCATGAATGTTTAATTATTTTGCAAAAATGTCTAATTTTATTACAAAATACATCATACTGATAAATATGAATAATTCAAGTGGCAAAAAAGTAAAGAAAGTGCAATGTTGGACACTCGATTGTCATTCAAAGACCAAACAGGGCCTCTAATTACAGCTTTAAAATAAATAAATAAATAAATAAATAAATAAATAAATAAATAAATAAATAAATAAATAAATAAATAAATAAATTAATAAATAAATAAATTAATAAATAAACAAATAAATATATACTCTCTCAAAAATAAAGGCTCTTTATTGGCATTGATAGATTTTACAAAGAACCTTCAACAATCATAGACCAATCTTATTACACAAAAAGCACTTATAGTAAAACGTGCCCTATAAATAGTGAAAAAAATCTTTAAAGACCTTGTTACTGAAAGGTGGGCAAAAATAGTTCTTCAGTGGCATCACAATGAAAGTCTCCTTTCATAAGCTTGTGTGATTAATATTTGTGGACCCATTTTCAACATAAGCACAGCTTCTGCTATTTAGTATAATGATGACCTTCCCAAAATGCAGACATAACAGAAATCTTTTTAAAGGTAATCATAACAAAGCATTAAACAGATCTCTCCTTATAATCTTGTTCAAAAATACATAAATTAACACTAAACTTCTACATTTATTTCTAGAGTATAAAGCAAATTATTAAGCTTTCTGGGCTCAAACAACTCGCTTTGTTTGGGTAAATATCTGTGTAAAAACAAGCTAAAATGTATCCTGCATTTTTAGTTATTTATGCATGTATTTGTATGTTATTTATTTACAATAAATGCATTTGAATCAAGTTTTATTTGTATATTTCATACTTATATACAGTTGAAGTCAGAATTATTAGCCCGTCTGAATTATTAGCCCTCCCTGTTTATTTTTTCCCCAGTTTCTGTTTAAGGGAGAGAAGATTTTTTTAACACATTTTTAAACACAATAGTTTTAATAACTCATTTCTAATAACTTATTTATTTTATCTTTGCCATGATGACAATAAATATTTTACTAGATATTTTTCAAGACACTTCTATACAGCTTAAAGTGACATTTAAAGGCTTAACTAGGTTAATTAGGTTAACTAGGCAGGTTAGGGTACTTAGGCAAGTTATTGTATAAGAATTGTTTGTTCTGTAGACTATCAAAAAAATATATAGCTTAAAGAGGCTAATAATTTTGACCTTAAAATGTTTTTTAAAAAAATAAAAACTGCTTTTATTCTAGCCGAAATAAAACAAACAAGACTTTCTTCAGAAGAAAAAATATTATCAGACATACTGGGAAAATTTCCTTGTTCTGTTAAACGTCATTTAGGAAAATTAAAAAAAAAAAAAAAAAAAATCAAAGGGGGCTAACAAATATGTACAAAATTGTTTTACAAAAAAAATAACTGTACAAAAGTGTTTTCTGGCTTGCAAACTTATTTGTTTAAATCTGAGTACATTTTTTTTACATATTTATTTTTGCTTAAATATGTTACAGATAAAATTGTATACACTTAAATATTAAAATTTATTTTTTTTTGTTCTTTCTTCTCACTGTTTTTACAACAGTGGGCCCAATTTCATTTAATCTTGCCTAAGGCCCCTCAACCCTACAGGCCGGCACTGCAACTACACTGTAAAAACATAAATGAACAATTAGTCATGACAGCATATGTTTTTTAGTTCATTGTTACTCATTATCTTGTTCTAACTTAATTTTTAAAGTTATGCAAGCTGTTTTAAGTCAGTCTAACGTGATATAAATTCAAAGGACTCATAAGGTTAATTTGATTCAGCTAAAAAATTTAAAGCAGTGTAGCCTGTACAAAAGTGGGTTTAGCTGGGGTTTTCTGATCAAGAAATACATACACTGTAAAAAGCTACTTTACTTGAATACTGTAAGTGAGAAATCCCACTGCCCTAAAAGCAGTAAGCTGACCTTTCTTTAAAAACCAGTAAATCCACTGACAGTTTTTATAATTATACACAATTCATGTGCTTAATAACTTTAAGGCAATGGTATTCTCACTTAAAGTCAGCTAAATGCTTTAAAATTGTTAGGTTTACTAACTTTTTAGTATACTCAACTAATCGCTTTTTTACAGTATACAAGTGCAGATAACTAGCTTTTAATGTGTGTTAAGTTATGACAACACATTCTCACTCCCAACTCGTTTCATAAGTCAACCTAAAAATGACTAAACCTGTTTGGAAATTGCATGTTTAAAACTTTCCTCTACCCAGAGGTGGTTGCAAAGTCCTACTTACAAAATATCAGTAGAATATTAGTTAAAAGGACTATGTGATTTAATAAACCTTTACAACTGTAGCTTTTCAGACTGCACAAATATGTACTGTAAAATCTCAGTTGTGATGATGTCAGACTGACTGACAATCAAGATGAAGGAAAAACAAAAGTGCAATAAGACTCATCCAGAGTTTAAATTGGACATATCATATATAGGGACTGGGAAAATATGTATGAAGTGAGAGAAAAAACTGTCTAACCACCAATCAAGGCCAATCTTAACAGCCCAGGTGCAGGGTATTTTGTTTAGTTAGAGTTGTTCTACATTCTGAGTTGAAGCGATGCAGATCACAATTGTTCCTGCATTCCGAGACAAGCTGTTGAAATGGAGATGACATTTGCTTCTGACAGTGATGACATTCTCATGGAAAAGATGAAGGTGAGTGATGACTTCAGCATATTTTTACGGGTAAAAACCAGGATGTTTCTTTAAATGGATGCAGGTGCTTCTACATGCCTACCCTCTGAATGTGCATGTGCAAGCCAACCAGATCTCCTCAAAAGTGCCTAAAATGCTGTAGTTTAATGTGCCAAGTGCATTGTAAACATACTTAAGCATATATTCTCAGAAATAAAGATTAAAAAAATATTAGTGCAATTGTGCTTTTTCAAAAAGTACAAAGTGTGTAAAAAAGGACATCAGCTTGTTACCTAAATTAATAAATGTGAACCTAATGTTGTACAGTTTTCAGTAAAGTTGAAAATCTTAATTATTTTAGGTGTAGTTTTCATTTAAATTATTTATTTAAGTTGCTCCAATGGTTGACTTTTGGGTCCACATTTATTCCTCAAAGATTCACTTCTGGACCTTTACCTTTTTAGGTACTAATAAGGTACTAATACTGTATTTACATATTAAGATGCAAATGTGACCCTTCTGAAAAGGTACCACAATAATCACAGCTTTTGTTCCTTTTTTTATTTCTGAGAGTATATAAGTGTAATGGAATAATTCACCCTTAAACTAAAATCTTGTCATTATTTAATCACCCTCATGTCATTCCAACAAATATATGCTGTTGCATTTTCCCAATCGTTCAAAGATCTGAGTCTGCAATCACTTCTAAAGAACAAATCACCCAAAATTCACAATTCTTCAAAGATATTGTGTTTATTCCAACACTGTAAAAATATCCGTAAATTAACAGTTTTCCATATTTTGTGATTCGTTTTTATTTATTTATTTATTTATTATTTATGCTTATGATTCACATTGTGTGACCTTGGTCTTTCTTCTGACAACTTTTAACCTTAAAAAATTGGAAAAAGTGACTTTTATGAACATTTTTAATAGTTTAAAGTAATATATTGTCTGGGTTGGCGTTGTATTTTATGCTGCAAAAACCTTGTAATAAGCTGCCAGTACATTTTCTGTTATTTTTACAGATTCATTCATTTATTTATTTATTTATTTATTTATTTATTTATTTATTTATTTATTTATTTATTTATTATTTCTTTTACATTATATTATTATTTCAAACGACTAAAATGTCAATAAAAGTCACTTTGTTAAACTGTAGAGTTGAATTTTCAACATCAAAGGTCGACAGAGCAGAGATCAGCAACTCTCAACTGTAAATAAACGGAAAACACAAAATACAGAAACTGTTATTTAACAGATATTTTTTACAGCTTACATTTTTCATTGCTTAGACAGTTTTATTGCATTGCTTATATGATTTAATTGCATATATGCCTTTATTTGGGTGGTGCAGTGGGTAGCTCTGTTGCCTCACAGCAAGAAGGTCACTGGTTCGAGCCTCGGCTGGGTCAGGTGGCATTTCTGTATGGAGTTTGCATGTTCTTCTCGTGTTCATGTGGTTTTCTTCCGGGTGCTCCAGTTTCCTCCACAAGTCCAAAGACATGCGCTACAGGAGAATTGGGTAAGCTAAATTGTCCGTTGTGTATGTGTGTGAATGGGAGTGTATGGGTGTTTCCCAGTGAAGTGTTGCGGCTGGAAGGGCATACGCTGCGTAAAACATATGCTGGATAAGTTGGCAGTTCATTCTGCTGTGGCAACCCCTGATTATTAAAGGGACTAAGCTGAAAAGAAAATGAAGGAATGAATGCCTTTATTTCTGCTGTTTTCACACCATTGCTGAATTTAATTTTGTTATTGAAAGGTATTTCAGCAAAAGTCAATTCAATAATGTTGTGAAAACAGTAGCATCATTAACTTTAATTTAACATAATAAAGGTTTTAACAGTAATATTAACACAGCACAAATGAACTTACTTTCATTAGTGTTCAGGATGTTCATTGTTTATCATTGCTCAGATAATTTAAAGGTTTATACCCTTAAATGAAGAATGAAAAAGAAATGTAAAACAAGAATTTTAGGCCTTGCTTGTGGCTGAGTAAATGGTATTAGCATTTTCATGGGTGGACTGTCGCCTTAAATTAATTGCATGAAAAGATGTACAGTTGAAATCAGAATTATTAAATCCCCTTTGAAATATTTTTCTTTTTTAAATATTTCCCAAATGATGTTTAACAGAGCAAGGAAATTTTCACAGTATGTCTGATAATATTTTTTTCTTCTAGAGAAAGTCTTATTTGTTTTATTTCGGCTAGAATCAAAGCAGTTTTTAATTTGTTTAAAAATCATTTTAAGGTCAAAATTATTAGCCCCTTTAAGCTATATATTTTTTCGATAGTCTACAGAACAAACCATCGTTATACAATAACTTGCCTAATTACCCTAACCTGCCTAGTTAACTGTCTAGTTAATTAACCTAGTTAAGCCTTTAAATGTCACTTTAGGCTGTATAAAAGTGTCTTGAAAAATATGTAGTAAAATATTATTTACTGTCATCATGGCAAAGATAAAATAAATCAGTTGAAATGAGTTATTAAAACTATTATGATTAGAAATGTGTTGAAAAAAAATCTTCTCTCCGTTAAACAGAAATTGGGGAAAAAAATTAACAGGGGTCTAATAATTCAGGGGGGTTAATAATTCTGACTTCAACTGTACGTGATAATAAAAAACAAACACATGCATTTAAATTTCTAACTACCTAAGGCTGAGTAAACATTGACGGAACTTTCGTTTCTGGGTGAAGTCTCTCTGCTCAGACCCCCTCCTCTCGCCTGTATATCTCAGGCCATATGCGGCCTACTCATCCAATGCATTAGTGATGAGCCGGTGGCAGAGTCTCTGCTCACAGATGTAGATTTATTTGTGTTTGCACACCTCCATCAGCAGCTGTTTGGCCCCCACGGTTAGCACAACCCCCGTAATGCACAGAGAGATGTCATCCGGCAGCGGGCCATGCCAGGCATCGGCGGCGTGCTGTTGTGTGCTGCTTAACCAGGGGCGCTTTGAAGATGCCACCTTATGACAGAGAGCTGCTTTTATCTAATCCTCAAGCCGTAATTTGCACCCCCGTACCTTTAATTTATGACTACTGATCAAATACCTGCCTTTGGAAAATGAGCAACTTAAGTGTTTTTTTTTCTTTTTCCTTCTTTTCTCGATGCAAAAAGAATTCCTAATGTTGCAGGGTGAAGGGGGAGCACATCTTGATGGAGAAGAACGGTGGATCAGCTTTTCTTTGATCTATGGCTTAATTGAGTGCAGACAATAATAAGAGCAAACCTACTGTGATGGATCAATGACAATAACATGATACAACTTCATATTGCTAACTTTCACTATGTACAAGGAAGGCTGGTGATTTTCATATAAAACGTATGACCCTGGACCACAAAACCAGTCTGCAAGGGTATATCATTGGCAATACCCAAGAATACATTGCATGGGTCAAAATTTTGTATAGACATTTTGTATAGACAATTTTAAGGTGATTGTCTCAGTATTTAGATTTTTTTAAATTCTTGAATTCAGTAATTGTGTCTCTGTCAAATATTGGCACTTTTAACTGGTTTTGTGGTTCAGGGTCACATATATGATTGGTACCTTTAGTCCTGTGAATTTCTAGTCCTTTTTTAAAAAGCATAAAAAAATAATAATAATAATAGGCGACATGGTGGTGCAGTGGGTATCGCTGTCACCTCACAGCAAGAAGGTCGCTGGTTCAGGCCTCGGCTGGGTCAGTTGGCATTTCTGTGTGGAGTTTGCATGTTCTCCCCATGTTGGCGTGGGTTTCCTTTGGGTGCTTCGGTTTCCCCTACAAGTCTAAAGACATGCTGTATAGATGAATTGGGTAGGCTAAATTGTCATTAGTGTATATGTGTGAATGAGAATGTATGGGTGTTTCCCAGTGATGGGTTGCAGCTGAAAGGGTATCCGCTGCATAAAACATATGCTGGATAAGTTGGCGGTTCATTACACTGTGGCGACCCCTGATTAATAAAGGGACTAAGCCGAAAAGAAAATGAATTAATTAATTCTTTTATAAAATGTGTAACAGCTACATGGGTAAGATTGAACTGGTTAAACCCTCAAACAGCCCCAAACTCCACCCATCCCCTATAGAAGGAGAATAAAACTAAGCAGTTAAATAAATAAATAAATAAATAAAAATAAATAAATAAATATGATAGCATAATGGAACGGAATTTATTTTCTTTTATGCAAAAATTAGAATATTAAGAAGACAAATTTTAAGGTGATTGTCTTAGAATTTAGATTTTTTTTTCTTTCTCAAATTCAATAACTGTATCTCTGCCAAATATTGGCACTACTGTATGACTGATTTTGTGGTCTAGGGTCGCATATATGATTGGTACCTTTAGTCCAGTGAATTTCCAGTCATTTTAATAAGCATTTAATAATAATAATGGTGGCGCAGTGGTTAGCACCGTCGCCTCACAGCAAAAAGGTTGCTGGTTCGAGTCTGGGCTGGGTCAGTTGGCAGTTCTGTGTGGAGTTTGCATGTTCTCCCCATGTTCGCATGGGTTTCCTCTGGGTTTCCTTCCTGAATTTCAAAATTTCCCTGACATGTCTTGAAACTGAATTTCATTAAATGTTATCTGTATTAGGTAGACTATATTTAGGGGCATCATTAGGATTTTAGTTCTTTATGACAACATGCAATATACTATAATGTCATTAATCTGTCAGAGGCTTCAAGTGAGTCATATAAAAATATTATCAATCAATTATGATGCTTATTTGATAAATCAGAAGATTTAAAAAACTTTAGTGGACAAAATATATTTAAATGTGCAACTTGTTTTCATTTATTCTACCTGCACATGTCCTTATTTGTACATACACTGTAAAAAATGCAAGGTTTCCAGATAATTCATTCATGTTGTCCCAACACACAAAAAAAACCTTTTCTAAAGATACATATTTGTACACAGAGTCCACAGTGGTACCTCAGAAGTGCATATTAGCACCCAATTGTACCAAAAAGTACCTTTGAGGTACCATTATGGGATTATGAGGTACCATTATGTCATTTTGAAAAGGTACTGGCCCAGTGACAGCTACTGTTTCTTTATTTCTGAGAGTGTAGTTTAAACAAGCAGCAAAAATACTTTTTTGAGTGTACTGTAGAAGTATTTTTTCTATTTTTTTTTACCTTTCTCTTAAATTTACTACATTTTTTGTATTTTTTTGTATATTTTGTGTTTACTATTATTTCAGATTCTCATTTTAGATAGATAGATAGATAGATAGATAGATAGATAGATAGATAGATAGATAGATAGATAGATAGATAGATAGATAGATAGATAGATAGATAGATAGATAGATAGATAGATAGATAGATAGATAGGTAGGTAACTGAAAAAATGATTCAAGATGATTCCTTGGATTATTACAGTTTTTCTCAATTAGTTTGGCTCAGTTCTTGAAACAGGAATTACATTCTCAATACTCTAAGATTGTTTTGCAAAACAGTCTTACAGTTCAGCACAACACTATAGCTCATTTACAAAAGCTCATATCTCTCCCAAAACTGTTCGTTCATGTGTCAAAACTAAATTTCCTTTTAATTTAAAGAGTCTGTGCCCCCAAAATCCTTTGTCCATTTGGCATTGCGTAAGCACTGCAAGTCAAAATGTTTAGATGTTTTGTCACTATGACAGAGGGCCATTGAAATATCCCTCATGTCCACCTTTCTGTCTTAGCCCAGTTTTTTGAAAATGGAAACTGTTTTTTTTGTCTTTTGACAGAATGCAATTGTGTAAAAAAAAACTAAATAAAATAAATTGATAAGATTTTAAAAATGATGAGAAATAAGGATTTTCAGTGTGATCTCACGAGGAAACGTAACTATTTTACATTTTGTCAGTTCAGTGGCTAATTTGTACGTGTTCAGTCGTACGAAAATGTACAATTTTAAAAATGAGGCGTGGCACCCAACCCAACCCTAAACCCAACCGTCATTGGGGGATAAGCAAATCATACTAAATTGCATGAATGAGATCGTACAAATTCATCCGAATTAGCCACTAAATCAAAAAGTTACGAATTGCCGTGAGATAGTGTTGGGATTTTAGGAGTAGCCTCCAAAGTTTGACATCACACATTGCACTCATACTGCCAATGTAATTGTAACTAATATCAATCACACACATAAAGTAATTAACATACATCAGAATAAAAAAAAAACAAGTACAGCAAAATATACTGTAATATAAACACACAAACAAAAAACAATGACAGTTATATACAGCCTACAGTGCTTGATTGGTCCTCTGAGATGTGTGAAATTCCTCCTTTGTTAGTCAAGTTCTAGTTTCACCTGACTGCCAGTTGCTGTAATAAATGTATCAAATGTTCCACAGATTCATATATGATATTCATGGTATTATGTTCTTGAGTAATTTTGAAAATTGAACAGACTATTGTGCATGTGATGACTTATACAATGAAATGACGCTGACACATTTTGGAGTGAACAACCCTTGAACTGAGAATTAACAATCAGTTCAGATCAACTAGATCTATTCACTTGGAAATTGTGCTAAATGTAGGCTATCTGTACTTAATAATTTGCAAAGATGTACTTAGACATTTGCAATTTGATGAAATGACAGAGAAAAATTTATTCTGTTGTGAACAATTGCCAACTGGTTTGGAGGTTTGTCCATGTTGTTTTGAGAATGTAAATCCTATTTCAAGAAATGAGCCAAACCAATGGAGAAAAACTGTAAGTTAAGTGGTTGGAAACAATTTATTTGGGCTGAATTTAAACAAACAAATTAAGTTGAACATTAGTATTTAAATTCAACCCATATAAATTGCTTGCACCAATTTTGCAGAAATCTTTTTTTAAATGTAGATACACTTCAAAAATGTTTTTCTTTCTTAGATTTTTTGTCTTGTTTCTAGTCCAAATATCTAAAAAATCATATATCAAGAAGCATTTTCTAGACAAGCAAAACTTTTTGTTTTGTTTTCAGAAACTTAAAACTTAAGTGAGTTTTTCCTTAAAACAAGCAAAATAATCTGTCAATGGGGTAAGCAAAATATTCTTGTTTTCCCTTTTGACATATTATTATTTTACCTACCCCACTGGCAGATTATTTTGCTTGTTTTAAGAAAAAAACTCACTTAATTTTGGCATATTATTTCTTAAAACAAGACAATATGTTTTGCTTGTCTAGAAAATTCTTCTTGATTTAAGAATTTTTAGATACCTGTGGCGAACCCAGATTAATAAAGGGACTAAGCCAAAAAGAAAATGAATGAAATCTATCAAATGAATCCCAAGCTTCTGATTCACTATTGTGAAGCTGCGCATTTATGAGAAAGTGCTGTCATTTAGTCTCAGTCTACTGTACATCACGTCTGTTGAGTTCACTCAACTGCTGACGACAAGCAAGCACGTCAGAGACAGTTTTTCTACTTGTCTTCCCAGATCTTTTCTTCCTCTTTCCCCACAACAGAACAGACGGCTCGACTTTGCAAAACAAATGAACAAACAGATAACAGGTATGGAGTGATGAAAGAGTAAACAACAAGCTTGATGCCCCACAACCATAATACACTCTCTAAGTAGGTTATCCGCCATAACCCAGTTTGATTGTTGCGTATATCTGAATGACGAGCTCCAACTGTCCAGCAAACCCAGGTACGTCGAAGTTTAAAGAAATGAGTAAGATAAATAAATAACGCAACGCTTCTATGCTACAGTATACCCCAAACACTTCATTATGAAGAAAGATGATATTTAGTCAATCTATTGATGTTGCCTAACTAATTGTAAAGCAGGGACTCAAAGCAGATGCTGCATTTCAAAGCACTTGTGAGCAACTAGACAGGTTATGATTTATGCTAAGATGCGTGGCTTCAAAGCGCAGAATGAGGCTTCTAAACAAATTGAACAAGTCAAGCACTATTCACCCAGGACTGAGAGAGTGCCGAGCGCATGCAGATCAGAGGAGAGCTCCTGCCGCTTGTAATATCCCTCAATGGAAGCGCGGGTCCGCTGGGAAGAGCCAGCAGATAGTGGTTAACACTGGGCTGTGTGCACGGGCATGGGAATTCTGTGCCAACGCTGCTGCAACACCTGTGCCGAGCATCCAAAGCGCGTTCGTGGCAGGGGCCTGATCAGGCAGTCGGTGCCGAGGGGGCGCTGGCAGACCCTCTAGAGACTTGACACCTTTTCTGCGCGGCACGGTTATTTAGGTGAGAACAGAGAGAAACACACGGTCTGTGTCAACAGTCTGATGCAATATCAGTAAACATTGATAATTATTTATGAAGCGTCGGCTTACTGTACCGCGATCACTGTAAAAGCGTGTGAGATATGCTCTTTGCGCGTCAGCTTGTGAGTAATGAGCCTTGGCAACTCAAGTTTGCTAGCCAACAGGTTTTGACGGAGGTGAAGATGCAGGATTGTCTGCACAGACCCCTAAAATAACCAGTGTTTGGATTGTTGTTTTAAATTAATTAGATAGATAGATAGATAGATAGATAGATAGATAGATAGATAGATAGATAGATAGATAGATAGATAGATAGATAGATAGATAGATAGATAGATAGATAGATAGATAGATAGATAGATAGATAGAAATTTTATATCTTCGTGTGATGGTCGATGGACACCACCAAAGAGTAAAGATATAGGCCTACACCCATTCATTTATTAGATGGGGCTTTGGTCTTGGATGAACTGCCCGTGGCGTTGCAAAAATGGCCGCCGAGTGATAAGACTTCAAATGAACTTTAACAGGCATTTAGCTCATTGAAATGAATCTTGTTCAATAAAAACGAAAACAACTTCACCTAAACCCTAACCCTAACCGGAAGTGATGGATGATATGCGTATCTTCGTGTTTAGGTTGGCCTGAACTCTTCTCTCATCAAATTGACTGAGATGGTAAATCAAAGAGCATGGGCTTTACTGTTTAAGACACCAAACATGATTTCCAGCATGCGTTACTTGAGGTAAGAAAGCACCCAAATATGCTGTTTTGCTATTTTATAAAATGTAAAACGACCAATGAGTATTTTGCGATGAAAACTAGGCTAGGCTACTTCACTTTTGTATCCAATTTTATCTTAATGTATTATAGGGTCATTGTGTCATTTTCCAAATAAAATATTTTGCGAATACGGTTGTTTGTACACAGAATGAAAATCAGTGAGGTTTAGAGTTGTTTTGAACTTCATTGAGTGTCACAGTAGGCAAAAATACTTAACCTATTCCAGTTTTCTTTACGATAACATAAACGTGAAATGAATTTATTTAGGTTATTTACCCAATGAAAAAAAATATTTCCCACCTTTTAAATATATTAAAATATATTGCATAT
This sequence comes from Danio kyathit, assembly GCA_903798195.1. NCBI lineage: Eukaryota > Metazoa > Chordata > Actinopteri > Cypriniformes > Danionidae > Danio > Danio kyathit. The sequence continues at coordinate 31,521,349 of LR812541.1, forward strand.
ACAGTGCTCAGCATGACTGAGTGCACCCCATTTTGAAAATGAATATTTTTATCCATTTCTCAGTAAATATAGGCAATGTATTTAGGTGCATTTAAACAAATCAGATTTATTAAACAGATATATTTGTTAAAATAATATTTTAGTCACCAAACATATTCAGAAATTACAATTACAAGAATACAATTAAATTCAAGCAAAATGTTGGGAAAAAATTACAACCTGCAAAATTTCAACAAAATTTTCCATTTTTTTGCTTCTCTTATTTTTCCATCTTTTTAAAATTTGTATTTAATATTTAACGACCGTTATTGTGAGTTATTTTGTTAAATAAGCTCCATATTTGGCTTCAGTACTACAGTATATGCACAAATATAATATTGTATAGCTTCCTATAAAAAATCTGAATTTATAAGATAGATTTGTGAGGGGTGTACTTATATATGCTGAGCACTGTAAATATATTCCACGTAGGCGATATGGTCTGATATTTTCTAGGCTTAATCAAACCTGCAATGTGACAGATTCACACATCTCTCTAGCACATTTTTTTCTTTCTCCTTTCTCCCATTTGATGCAACCTAAATTGGGGCTGAAGAAACAAATTGCTAAATTTTTAATTAACTTCATAACATCTGCACTTCAGCTTTGAGAGAGCAGGGAGATTTCCTTTTAACCTATTCCAGCACATTTGCACACCAAGGTAAATCTTGATGCTGGCACTTTTACAGAGAGGAAGAAAAAAAAATTAAAAATGGAAATGAACTCATACTTGTGTGTGTAGATCAAAGACACAGAATTATTCAACTTTTTGCCATTGCTTGATCTTCAAAAATAAAAGAAGTGAAAGTGGGGAAACGCAGAGATGGATAGATCGCTCTAGGTTTGGTGCCGTCTTATTTATTATACTGCTTTTACTTTCATTCACACTTTAATTGTGTATATCATTCACAGTGCTTTCCTATGAAAGTACTGAGAGAATAACACTTTTATATCAAACCCAAATTTGCATCGCTGTTTCTGTAGATGGAAAAAATTGTGTTTATTTAATATGTTAATTTGAATTTATTAAATGGTATAGCCCCTTAAGATGAACCATCAAATTTTTGAGGGGGTCCCTAGTACATGTTAATGTTTATTTTTATAATGTTTCCGCAATACAAATAAACATATAAAATAAATAATAGTATTTGATCTCAGATTAAAAATATATATAATTTCATCATTGCAAAATGCAAAAATGAAAATGTTTTGGAGAATTATTAATTAACATTATTAGTTAAAATTCTGATATTTGGGTATTGTTTTTTTAAACATTTAAAACATATAATTAATATGAATAATGTATGTTTTTGGAATGTGTAGTTTTATTACATTTAAATGAACTTCACGCTGTTTAACATTATTAACCAGTAGTTTGTTTATTTATTTTTCCCATAGGAAAATACAATGCTTGGAAGTTTCAACTGTCTGCGTTACAAGTTATTGTCCAGGAGAGAGCAGTGCTGAGTCAGTGCTGAAACAGTGAGTATTTACTTCAAAAAGCCTTTTGCAAAATTCAATCTCAGTCTCACATTAAAAACTTGCTTGCACAAGTTGTCTGTTAAAAAAAAAAACCCCCGTAGAATGGGGGATACACTATATATTTGCCCAAAACACAGACACGTTCATGTTGTAAAATACACGTGGCTGAAATGTGATCGGTCCTGTCACCATCCCCCTCTGCACACCTGCACTGATGTGTATGATAGTACAGAATAGCACAGCTTCTTCAACAGGGTCTCTTTGATGATCCACACACAATGCCAGCTCTGTATGGCAACCATCAGCTGTCTAACGTCGGGATACAAGGGCACTAACGCGATGTCTTGGACTCAAACATTCGGGCAGTCAGGGAAGATGCCAACTGAGCCCATAGAGGAGGGTGTAATTGGAAAAGATTAATCCACACCATATAGTGTGAGGTTGTACAACCTCTCCTCTAGGGGACAGTCTTTAAATTACTGTGCCCATTAAAACAACAGGGGCAGCTCAGTGGTTAGCACTGTCACCTCACAGCACGAAGGTCTCTGGTTCGAGTTGGCTGGATCAGTTGGCATTTCTGTGTGGAGTTTGCATGTTCTCCCTGTGTTCGGGTGGGTTCTTGGTTTTCCCCCACAATCCAAAAACATGCGGTATGAATAAATTGAAAAAACTAAATTGGCCTTAGTGTATGAGTGTGAAACATATGCTGGAATAGTTGGCGGTTCATTCTGCTGTGGCGACCCCTGATAAATGAGGGACTAACCTGAAGGAAAATTAATGAATGAATTAAAACAACATAGAAGTTAATACATTTTCAAACTAAATAAATAAATGACTATTGCATAAAAAAATCACTTTTAAATTAAATATATGATTGATGTTTCATGCTGCAGTGGCTTGATACATGAATATCCGTATCAAATTAATTCAGTCCCAAAGGTGTGTTTGATATAGAGAAAGGGCAAATACTTCACACATAAATTTACAAGACTGTCAGAATTAATAGCCCCCGTTTGATTTTTTTTTTCTTTTTTTAAATATTGCCTAAATGATGTTTAACAGAGCAAGGAAATTTTCACAGTTTGTCTGATAATATTTTTTTCTTCTGGAGAAAGTCTTATTTGTTTAATTTCGGCTAGAATAAAAGCAGTTTTTAATTTTTTAAAACCCATTTTAAGGTCAAAATTATTAGCCCCTTTAAGCTAATTTTTTTTCGATTGTCTACAGAACAAACCATCGTTATACAATAACTTGCCTAATAACCCTAACCTGCCTAGTTAACCTAATTAACCTAGTTAAGCTTTTAAATGTCACTTTAAGCTGTATAGAAGTGCCTTGAAAAATATCTAGTAAAATATTATTTACTGTCATCATGGCAAAGATAAAATAAATCAGTTATGAGAAATGAGTTATTAAAACTATTTTGTTTAGAAATGTGTTGAAAAAATCTCTCCGTTAAACAGAAATTGGGGAAAAAAATAAACAGGGGGGCTAATAATTCAGGGGGGCACGTAATAATTCTGACTTCAACTGTACATGTCTGAGTTTAAAATGTTTCACATGCAAATCAATCTCTTTGAAAAAAATATTATATTAAAGTAGTTTGTTTACCACAAATTATGCTTTCATTTATTTATAGCTTTTAAATATTTCTACAAAGTTTTAAGGTTTGGGATCAGTATTTTTAATTACTCTTTGTGTATTTTTTAATTCAGTTAGGATGCGTTGATTCGGTTGGTCAAAAGTGACAAAAAAAGGAAAAAATTCTAAATAAAGGAACTGTGACGTCCTATGAATAAAGTTGCGGTCACACTGGACTTTTCTCCCCATAGACTTCCGTTCATACCGGCGAAATTACATCACGTGACTTTGTGAGATTAATCAAATCAATTATCCCGTCCCTTTTTGCAGCGCCATACGACAGAATTTCGCAAGCACGAAACTCTAGTGTAACTGTAGCCTTAGTGGAGTTTCTCTAGTCGAGATTTGAGGGTTGACTCTTCCTTCAAACCTAATTGCTATGAATAACACCAGTCGTTCACTTCTTTGGACCCTTTAAAAATTGCATGACTGGCATTTTGAAGTGGCCTGCTGCTTTGGACTTTTTTTTTTTTTTTTGTTATATTTAATTATTTTTGTACAACCAGCATTGCTACACAACATTACGTATTCATGCATCTGAAACATCACATTTACATAATTTGTCTTCAATTTGATTAAAACTGTTTTTTTAAATAAATTATGTTCTATAATTTTGTTTTTCTTGGGTGTCCCTTTTTTTGTTATGTCCTTGTGAGCCACGGGGCATAACAAAATCAATTCTGAAAACACATGTGACACAGAAGACTTAAAATTTCAACTTAAAATGTCATCACCGGAATAAATTATTTTTTTAAATATATTAATATGAAGAATAATTATAATAAATTGTAATAATAGTTAGCAGTATTACTGGATTTTTAATTAAAATTAAAAAGTTTGATTAGCATAAAATATATATATTTTAAATTACAGACCAAAGTCTACATGTTAACGTATATTATTACTAATTGTATTATAATAAACTATTAATACTGGAACTTTTTTCTGCCTAATTCATTTACTAATATACTTTTGCATCAAAAATGCAAAGATAATTTCACGTAATTTCTAAAAGTAACCATTTTAATAAGAACTATATACATTAAGACATGCTTAGAAAGGATAGAAAAAGTGGGTCAAAGGTTAGCAAAATAACTGCAGATTTATCAAGTATCTTTCACACAACAGCCTCTTCCTCCACCTGCCATTATAAATATTGCACCTGATGCTTATTTCATTGTTGACCATTATAAAATTAGGCTATCCTACTTAATTCTACTTTAAAATGGTCAGTGTTTGTTTTCATTGATGATATTTTAAATTCATTCAGCTCTTTTTAATCATCCATCTCAATGCTTTAAAAACATCACTGTAACCTCGGCAAAGCGGAAGGGGTGAGTCTGCAGGCACTTGGCTTTGTCTGCATTTTGGCTCGGGCCATCAGATAACAGTCTGGACAATGGCCCTCCATTCTACAGCATAGGTCTTAAATGACCAGGAAGTGGCCATGAGCGGTCCCGTTGGTCTGATCCCATGGGTCCGCTCAGCCCTGACGGGGCCTGGATCAGAATGAATGGCAGGAGAGCACGTGGGAGGAAATAAGAGGCCAGTGGCCACCCAGCTGGAGCCACGACTGGCCTTTGATGCTGAAAACAGAGAAGTGAAGGTGAAGGGTGGGTGCACGGAGAGCAGGAGGAGCACTGCCCAGTTTGGGGGTCCCATTAAGCATCTCGCGTGTTTTGGCCCTCTCTGAGGACACAGACAGGGAAATATGTTGTAGAGGTCAGGAAATGTCAACACTAGAAGGAGTTATTTTTTCATTATTGGGATACATTATTTGGCTACGGAAAAATATCAGGGTGGCAGTCTGTCTAATTTTAGATCAAACAGTCTGGTTGCCAGGGTTATGACCTGAGAAATCTAAAATTGCTTGAAAACATCCTGTAGGTTTTAGTGCTTAAAACTTAGGCGTTAGTCTAAAAACAGCTTATATTGAAGCAAATCTGACAGAATGACTGGCTGTGGAATTTGCCACTGTATTACATAATAGTGTGGTTAAACTCTGACTCCACAGAAGAAGATCAACACCTGCTTATACAGTACATCGCAGCCTGTTTAGCCTAATCCACCAATTATAATGATAGAGGCTAGTTTATGCATTAATCAAATGATAAAGAAGTGTGTAATATGTAAATATGAATATATATGTAAAATATTTGGAATTATATTTGTATATCTAAAATCTAATTCTTAATCAAATGTTAAAGATATTAACATCAGTTAACATGCCAACAAAAATCTGACATAATTTAAACACGAATTGTTAATGACTCATTAAATGCATAAGAATGAAAGAGTTTTAATTAGAATATAAAAGAAACTCCTCTAGAATGGTGTTTTACATTTCGCCAACTTATATACTGTGCTTACATCATACCAAATGCTTTAAAGAATGTTCAAATGCAGAGAAATAAGCAATTTTAACTAGTGTCACCATGCTAAAGATGTCACAAACTCTAGATTTCTGGTTTAGGAACACCAAAGATGCTTTAAGATGTTGTGTTTTATTAGACTGCACAGAGCAGCATTATAACACAAGATCACGTCCGAAAAGAGCGGATGTGGTTGACTGTGGCATAATAAAAGCTTCACTGCTTTCGAGCCATTTGATGCTCATCTCACATCAGCGATTGCATCGATGCTTTGACAGCTTTTCAGCCTTACTTTGTTTCATACTACTATGATAATAAAACTGGAATTCTTTAGCTCATCCATGAACATGATATCTGCAGGAATTGCGTAGGATGTAATGAAGATGAAAACTCATATGATTCCACCCTCAGTCTCTGTGTCTTTAAACTACACCTTTGTTTGTTGTGAATATGTGCCCTCTAGTGGCGAAAATTGCATACTGTGCCTTTAAAAGACTATTTAAGAATCATGCATAGGTCAAATAATTAAAACACAAAATAATTGTTTTATTAGAAATAAGTATCATTTAAAGCATATTACGATTTAGTTAGATAACATTTTCTTGAATATATTTATATACAGGATTACTATTTCACCCATTTGTTCACCATATTCTTACTTCTACAAACATTTGAAACATTAAAGCAGATTATATTTTATATAAATGTTTAATATATATTGCACTTATATTTTTACATTTCTATAAAAACGCTTTAGTAAATCAGACATTAGAATAGACATCTAGTCTTTGACCCATAAATGACCCAAATTGACTGTGTATGAGTGTGAACAAGACAAGTACTGCAAGTACGTCCATTACAGCCACTCTTGCAAAACCAACCACGTCAGTGTTTTTTTTTTCTCAGAGAAAACTCATTAATTTATTAAAACTTTGACTCTAAGCACTGCTATAAGAACTCACTGTTAGATTATCGCTAATCATTCTCTAAACCAAAACCATTACCGGTTATTCATAAACATGACATTTTGAACATCTCAGAGACATTTTGGTACAAACAAATGAAAACAGTCTGACAGAGTGGCCTAGAAATCACTGATGTCAGCTCTCCTTCAGAGCCAAGAGTCCTTCAGGAACTCTGCACTCTTTACTTAAGATGTGTGTGTGTGCGTGTGTGTGTGTTATACAGCTGACCTGGGTCCACCCAAAAACACTCTCTGGCACCAAATATTTGTTATCAGTCTCCACTGAGATCCTCAGGGGTCGTATAAAAAGGGAATATAGAATTTGAAGTCCACATGGGTGGAGAACACAGTGATGGAGCTGCGGACAATGCAAAGAAAATTTCACAATGTAGTTCAAGGTTGAGTCCCAACAGGGCATTCGAGCAGCACAATGCCAAATATGAGGGCCAGGAACAGTAATTCCCTACAGCTCGATCCACTGCTACATGAATGCTTTTAAAGTCATCTCTACTTACCATGAGTGCCTAAATCTTGCAACTCTTTCCAATGCTAATAAAAAACACTGGCATGTGTGACCAAAATTTACACCGGGGTGACTAGATAATGTCAATGGTTAGATGTTGGCCATTGAATGATTAGGTTTCACTTATTAGAATTAGTCTGATGCAGAAATATTTTTACTTGTTTTGATTTTTTTAACAAACTGACAGCAGAAGCAGTGAGCGCATTATTTCTGTTTATATCAGTGGATGTTCATATACAGTATATATACTATATCTGTTTCTATTCAATTCAAATCATCTTTACTTCTATAGTGCTTTTACAATGTAGATTGTGTCAAAGCAGCTGAACATAGAAGTTCTAGTAAATTGAAACTGTGTCAGTCCAGTTTTCATAGTTAAAGTTCAGTTTAGTTTAGTTCAGTTCAGTGTGGTTTAATTTTAACTGCTGAAAGTCAAACACTAAAGAGCAAATCCATCGATGCGCAGCTCCGCAAGTCCCAAACCAAGCAAGCCAGTGGCGAGGAACAAAACTTCACCTAATGACAAAAGTGAAGAAAAAAACCTCGAGAGAAACCAGGCTCAGTTGGGCACAACCATTTCTCCTCTGGCCAAACTTCTTGTGCAGAGCTGTAGTCTAGGCGCCATTCAAACATGCAAAGAAAGTGATTGTCATAGAGATTCGCATAATCAAATTGCCACATGTAAAGATTTTGAATGCATGTTATGCCCAAAACACACCCATAACTTATTAAGAGAATAAGGTTTTCTTGTCTTTAAAATAGAAAAAGTAAATTCAGACATGCCCTAAGTTCACCTGCGTTGTGTGTCATGTGCTTAGTTTGTGTAAAATAGAGCCCATAATTTTATTAATCATATAGTGCACAAATTCGAGACATTTATAGAAAACAAAAATAATATTTCTCACAGCCCAACGTATAGGCAATATTATTAAGCATTAATATACAGAAGTTCGAGCATTCGATATGACAGATTTCGAGCAGTAGCGATAGTATTTTATTATTGTCTTTTTTTAAATGACCATGATGTGGTATGCATTTTTAGTAAGTAAATTACAAAATGTTGACTATCAGCTTGTTAAGTGTGATGTCACACGATGTAGCTTCCAGGTCCAAGTGCTATATATATATATATATATAGATAGATAGATAGATGGATAGATAGATAGATGGATAGATAGATAGATAGATAGATAGATAGATAGATAGATAGATAGATAGATAGATAGATAGATAGATAGATAGATAGATAGATAGATAGATAGATAGATAGATAGATAGATAGATAGATAGATAGATAGATAGATAGATAGATAGATAGATAGATATTAGGGGTGTCAAAATGAATAGTTTCTTCGGTCCACCGCGATGCAGACGCGGACAATTCAGTATCGGTTCAGTAATAATCATAACCGGTTATTATACTGACGTCATTTATCTCACATGCGCTATGTCGCCGTAGCTTACTATGGCGAGGGAGGCGAGCCGCGAGCGCGATTATTTACAACGCTCTAACTACGAAAAACACACAATGTGCACAATTTCACTGCGTGTGTGTTTGCTGAACACTGTTTCACTGAAACTTACAGCAAAAGCCCCTATTTCACGGCGATTAAGAGAATGAAAGTAATCTCCATTTCTCTCTCTCTGTCTCACTGTGGCCCATGAGTGCATCTGTGTAGTGCGCCAGCGTGTAAGAGCCAATCGCAGCCCTTTCTGTTGAGCGCGTGACCAATCAAAGGGGTGTAAGAAATAACTTGGTGGACAAGGCAGAAAGCGAGCGGGATATTTATATTTGTTTATTTGCTATAGACCATTTCAATGTGGTCATGTCATTGGCCCATGAACATTTCCTGCTTGACTTTAAACTATTTCCTAACTGTAATAAGAGGCAATTCAATCATAACTTGACTTTAAATCAGCCGTCATAACACTATTTATCAATATGTGGACCTTTTTGGATTCTCAGAAGCAATGGAAATTAAAAATGTAAAACAGGATACGTTAGGGCCATTGTTTTTGTTTACATCCCTCAAAATGGTCTATAAATGCTCGTGTTGTTTAAAGGTACAGTTTATACATCTGACTGTTTGTATTAAAGGACAAAATTGTTTTACAAATAGTATATAAATATATTTATACATTTTAATACAAGAATTGCTGTGCTGTGAAGAAAATAAAAAACTGTGTATGGAAAGAATCGTCAATGCACCGTGATGCACCGAGATATCGAATTGAACCGAATCGATGACATGAGAATCGTAACCGAACCGAACCATGAGACCAGTGTAGGTTCACACCTCTAATAGATATAGATATATATATATAGCCTATATAAGGCTTAACTAATAGTCACAGGCTCAAATATTTTTGAAAATCAAGATCACAATATTTATACCCATGCCCAATCAGATGGCCAGAAAGTGATTTATTGAAGTCCAGAAACTATAGTTTACACCAGGGGTTCCCAAACTTTTCAACCTATGACCCCCTAAATAACAATGCCAGTGACTCGCAAACCCCAATATCCTCTGTGGTGGTTATAAATGTATAAACCTTGCACACAACGGCGCACATACCAATAGGCCAAATCTATTTATCATTTAATTTTTGGAGAATGCCACTCAGAGACTATCCTCCAAGTTTAGTTGTGGCCTGAAATTTTTTTTAATATATGTGAGTGCCGTAAAGGTGCCAGAAAGTTTAACCTGGTGCCATAAAATCGGCTGCATCTGACGGTACTGCTGTGTCTTTATTATAATGTAATAACCCCAGGGGTCGCAAAAAATTGAAAGGTTGATTGCTTTTTATTTGCATTTTTTTAATGTAACTATTTTTTCTTCTTCTGTAGGTTTAATAAAATTAATTAGATTAATTTTACCCCCCCCCCCCCCCCCCCCCCCCCCCTCCCAACACACACACACCCCTCATTGTCCCACGACCCCCACTTTAGGAACCACACCATAATTTGATAATAAATTTAATTTAATGTGTGATGTGGTCATAAACAAGAATGTTTTCGCAATTCAAACTTCTCTGAAACAGTATTTCATACCTCACAAGTTAATCAGCAGATGGCGATTCCATAGCCAAGGTGTCATTTGTATAAAATGTTCACTGCTACACTAATATTTTTAAAGCCATCTCTACTTACCATAAATGTTGTAAAGATCTTGCGTGTGTAATATGTGTCGAGTATGTATATTTATGAGAAAGAAGTGTGTGTGATGTGAGGTCAAGGTGTGTCTGTTGGAGTTATCCTCCTCTGAGAACAGAAGGTCAATGGATGTCCTTTCACTCCCCTTCCTCTCCTGCTGCCGTTCAGACGCCCCTCGCAGTCCCAATTTTTCCCAATGACAAGACAAGTTACCCTGGCTCAAAACAATTTAAACTTTGCAAGCATTATTGTGCTGGTTGTTCTGAGTCAGCACTCAGTGACCCCAATCTGGCTGTTTTCATAATCAGTTATTGTCTGGCTGCTTCTGTGCAGAGCTGTTGTAACATATAGGAATGGCATTATGAAATTTATCTGACAAATGCATACAGTTTATGATAAATTATATTTTTTTGTTGTTGCATATGTTCATTATACGTTTCAGAAAAGAAAATTAAATGCTGTATATTCACATTTATTTAATTTATGTTCTATAAATTTAGTTTGTTTACAGGATTTGCTTATTAATGTACATATGATTATATGATATTTAGTGATATTTCATAGATTTATTTCTAACTAAGCATGTGCTGGATGTACAGTACATATAATTGATATAATGACGTTAAAATATATATAACAGAATTCAAAAAATAATCCAAAATTAATATTAATATAGAACAAAATTTTTAGAATTGCATGAATGTAAGATAAATATATAAAATAATTATATTATTTAATTTTCTATCCACTGATTTATCATAGATACCTCTACCTGTACATATTATAAAGAAAAGATAGGAAGCACATTCAATATATACATAAGAGTTTATGTATGTTTTATATAAAATTAGTTAAATATTTATACAGTTTTAAACAACCATTTAGACTGTAAAATGTACAGTATAAAAGCTAAAGTGAAACAACACGCCATGACGAAAGGTTAAAAGAGCAGGTTAACAGTAAGGTACAATACAACAGCATGAAGAGCCCACAGTGGCTGATAAGAAGCAAAACACAATGAATCATTTTGTCATTATATCTCATAAAATGAACATGGAGACGCATTGATGATGGGACAGGAAGGGAGAGGTGGTCCGATGGCGACAGAAAGATCGGTTCAGCACCCGTCCCGATGCCGAGGTCACAGTAAAGGACATACCAGTGGGGGGCAGCTCAAGTAGCCCATAAAAAAGATAAGGAACAATGAGAGGAACTATAGAAATTTGACAAATAATTATGACACCCCTCCCTAAACAAGAATGAAGCGTGATGAAGCAGACGGCAATGAGGAGCCCGATGTACTCTCAGCGTGAGGTTAAATATTCTAATGCAATTATTGCATATACAACTAGGGAAATTAAAACTAACTTTGCGTCCCTTGTGAAAGATTATCATATGATAGGTTTAATTTTATGCAGTGCGAACTAAAAAGTTCAGTGAAACCACAGATCCATTTTTTTTTTGCATTACATTTTGGACCCAAATATGGAACACCTTTTCAAATGATAATCTATTGACAAAATTTTGTTAATGTTAAAAAATATATTTAGCCTTTTCCCAATATCTAACACAATTATGTGACTAAATGCTGTTGATAACGAATCGCAGCATGAAAAATCATCTGAAAGTGAACATTTTTTGTTGTTGTTTTTGTAAGATCCATAAATTTGGACTGTTTTTGAGCAATCATGATTTATAAGCTCTAAGAAATTTCATATGGATTTGTATTTGATCTTTTTCTACAAAGGTCTTTTAAAGCTGCATTTACTTTGTTTTTACAATATTTACTCATTTCTAAAATTCAATTTTAAATCAAATAAAATGACAATTGGTCAAAATATCAATTGTTTTGATAGATTGTTAATAAACTCTTCTCAAGTTAAAACAGTGGCATTTTGTTGTATAAAGATATCTAAATAGTGAAATCATAAGTCCAAAGCACTCGAAAAGTAAGCCTGATGAAGGCAAGTGCTGCTGAACACGTACTGTAGGTGCTGTTTTATAGAATAGCCGAATCAAATCACTTTTATGGTCACATCATCAGCAGCATGTGTACTATGATGATAGCTTAGATGCGGCCAGACAGTGCAAAATACAACGACAGTGCAAAATACAAATAGTGCAAAATACAACAACATACTCCCAAAAAAACAAAACAATATGCAATTAGCAATGCTGACAGTAATACAGAAGAAGCAGAAGACAATAAATAGGTGTACACATAGTATGACTGTTGGTGGATAAACTGCCATGTTAGTAAAGGCTTTTAAAAAAAATTTACTTACTTTTGAGTGCCTTGGACTTATGATTTTGTTGTTTATCTTTATAAATCACTTACCCAAAGAGCACCAACACATTAACTACTCCTGAAGCACTTTTGGTTTGATTTTGAAAAAATCTAAATGTCTGAAACCATGTAATTGTTTTCTTTTGATCATTTGTCATTTTGAAGAAAAAATGCTCTAAATTAACTTATGTCTTATGTTGCACGGGTATATTTGTGAGAATAGGCAGAAATACATTGTATTGGTCAAAATTACTGAGTTTCCTTTTATGATAAAAAACCTTTAGAATATTAAAGGTGCAATATGTAAGTTTGACACCCAGTGGTTGAACTAGGTATTGCATTCCTGGATCAAAACAAACGCAAGCGCAGATTGCCAGATTGATAACCAACAGAGTGCCTGACTATCGAGCCAAAACGCTGATTTAAATAATTTTCTAAATAAAAGCAATGAAGGAATATTTTCATATTAAAAGGAGTTTTTGTCCTAACCAACACTTAATAAATTATATTTTAGAAATGGTTTCTAAAGCAGCAGATGTTTACCTCAAATCTTAAAAAATAAAATAAACTGTTTGAAATTGAATTTCAGAAATGTGACTCAGTGCAAACCAACACATATCAGTGATTTAGCATGTTCATTCAATAATGTTAAAAAGGTTTAATAAGTATTAAGTAGATTATAAACCTTACCATTTTATGAGTGAGTGCATATTCTGTGCTTCTGAATGTCTGTATTTAAATTTCTGTCGTGTTTCGTCTGGTGCAAACATCTTTTCTTAATTGCTTATCACTGCAAATCTCCTCACATAGTGTGTTGTTAGGACAAAGGATTACAATGTAAACTCCTTCCATAATGTTTACATTTCTAATTATATTATTTGCTAGTTAATAACCTCATATGGAATCTCATTTTAGAGTCTGCTACTGTCCACCGGAGGTCGAGGTTTGAGAACCTTTCTGAATGAATGAATGAAATACGCAGTTTTCCACCAAGGCAACCTGGTTGCTGAAATATAATTGGCTAAACTGGCAATGGGCGGGTTAAAAGAACCAAAATAAAGACAGCATTCCTGCACATAATGCACATTTTCAAAACAGAATATCTGACTTTAGAATTATTTTTTCAGACAAACAATGTTTACTTAGCATGTTTCTTATATATCTGCAAACATATTATGGTATTTTTAGAAGAGTCAAAAACTTACATACAGCACCTTTAAGTAAAGATCATGTTCCATGAAGGTATTTTGTATATTCCCAACTTCAAATTTATCAAAGCTCATTTTTTATATGCATTGCTAAGTACAGGGATGGGCAGTATTTATGATACATGTATTTCAAATATGTATTTTAAATACAAAAACAATCATTGAAAATAGTATACTGCACAATGCCTAGACCAGTTATATGTAATGGCTGTATAGTGTACAATTCAGCGTCAGCATCTTTGCTTAAGAAATGAGATGGAATAAAATATCAGTCCTTAAGAACAGGATGAGGAGCCTTCAGCACATAATCATTCTCAGTCTCAGTGCTGCAGGTGGAAATGCAGAGGAACTTTAAAAACAAATAAACAAAATAAAACCTAAAGATGCTGTACAGACGTTAAACTGGGGTTAAACTGAGACACTTCCAGTTGAGGAAGAACTGAAAAACTCTTTGGAGAATAAGTAAACTGCACAAATAATAGTAGTTTTAGATGGATTGTTGATGTAGATGCCAAGAAAATTAGACAAACAACATACAAAAATTTCCTACAGTGGCGATATTTTTACTTCATTGGTTGTTTCAAATGCCAGTAGTTGATCTGCAGGTATAGTTAATGAAGAGGAAAGACGCTTGTCTAAATGTTAAAGTGGCACAATTCAATATATTAGACACAAATATATAATAATACTCCAGTCCATACAGAATGGTCAAAAACTCCAGACTTTACAAAAACCGATAACTCCATTTTTTGAGATATCATATTTTATGCTGTGCATTGAAGAGAACACTTGCAAAAACTGGACATTACAGTACTAAAACTGTAGATTTTAGTAGTTTTCAGACAAATTTACATTAAGTATTGACAAAAAAAATGATTTATTTAAAAAAAATTATGTGAACAAAAATTAAAATAACCACTTCATATATCACCCTTTTAAAATATACGATGGTGGCAATTTTGATGGCCACGCAATGGATGGAAACACAATGAAGGCATAAAGTACTATATTCCAACTCATTATCTGCGTTACATGGTTTTTACAGTGATTAAAGAGGTCATCTTCAAGACAAGACTTTCTTTAGTAATTTATACTAATATAAAAGAGAAACAAAAGTTTATACTAATGTAGAGGAGTAGTGAAGGAGTTGGCAGAGAAGCTGACTTAAACTTGCTCAGAGAAATGCTGCTGCTGTCAGTCATTGTTTACTGCACTCAGTTGGTTTATGGTGAAGAGATTGATCCAATAAGCCTATTGATGGAAGATTTGCAAAGAAATGTTATGCTCCCTTTTAAAAGTATTTTGTAGTATTTTCAAAATACAGTATTTTATTTTTATACTTTTTTGGCTGCTGTATTTTGTAGTATATTTTGATACACGTAAAATTGAGGTATTTGGAAATTTATTTTAAAATACATTTCAATGTTTTTTTACCCATCCTTGGCTAAGCACTTCATTTGAACATCTTTAAAAGTGATTTTCTCAGTATTTAGATTATTTATTAGTTTTTATCTCAGTCAAATATACTAACAAAATATACATTAATGCAAATCTTAGTATAGTTTCTATGTAATATATAAATCTCAGTTAAAAAAAGTGGTCCACGGTCACATTTTATTTTAAATTTCAATTTCATTAAAGAGCCCCCATTTTGCATTATGAAAAGGTCATATTTTGGTTTTAGGGGTCTCCAACAACAGGCTGATATGCGTGCAAGGTCAAAAAACACTTTCATTGTTTCATAATATGCATTTGTTTTTACCTAATTATCCCATATAAATCGTTCAGCGTCCATAGAGGCGACCCAGGCGGCCGCCTAGGGTGGCAGAATAGCGAGGGCGGCGTCCGTGACATCTGCTCACTTTCGTCCGCGACAATCCCCCCACCACCCCGGTTCTCGCTGTCGTACACGCAATCACACCCCCGTCTCTCGTTTTCACTTTCAGTTTGAGGGCGGCATGATCATCTTTTGCCTAGAGCGCCAGTTCAGTTTGCTTCGGCCCTGCCCGCAGCCGAATCTCCAGCTGTCAGTGATCGTCATCTTCGCGTCATGATCAGTCCTGCGATCCCCCGCGCCTACGCTAGTGTGTGGGGGGAAAGCGTGTGCACATTTTAACGGAACTGGAAGTACATATTTGGAGATGTATCGTATCGACGTCGATGCGATCCAACAAAAGATCCGAACCCAACTCGATTCGTTTATTCGACTCTGAGTCAAATATTTCGCTAAAGAATCAATAGTTTTAAACAAGGTGCACTTTCAGATTTAAACCTCAGCTGAATGTTTTCATTCAATTAGAGCTGTGTTACACACTGCATGGAAGGTCATTTTCAAAAACCTATAATAGGGGCTCTTTAAATGTCATCAGTAGTTTAAAACAACAAAAAATAGCTTAAACAATTCTTCAGAATGTTACAATAATATACAATTTCTGACTGCATTAAGAGGCTTAAAAGAAATACATTAGAAGAATTACTCATAAACAAACTGTTATATATACAGAAAAAAAGAAAAATTCCAAACATTGTTTTCATATGTGTGTTTACACAGCAGCACTACAGAACTATTGGTCAGTCAGTGTGTAAATATGTTCATGACTCAACGCTTGTCAACTCACAACATCAAGATTACACTTTAAACACAATCCAGTCAAAGTGTCACTGGTGTTTATATTGTTCTGCTTTATCATAACCTGTCTTTTCTCCAAGTGCTTAGGCTTCGTCTCGCTTTTTAGGGGGGTTAACACTCCATATCCTCTTCCATTCAGCGCATTGTTCCTTTCACCGCTGATTAATATCTTGTTTAAACAGCCAGCAGACGCAACACGCCATCAGTGTGTCCATAAATTCTCCTGAGTTGATGAACACAATAGCTGCATTCCTTGACAGAAAAAAAGCCTCTGCATATCACAGCGTATCTACAGAGACCTGGGGATTCCTGGAATATGGAATCAAAACAACTGTATTTTCCTCTTGTAATTAAAAATAAGCCCATAATGGACACACTTTTCACATTCTGGAATAAACCCAATGGTGAAGACATTGTGAAGACATCCCCTTCTGCTTGGCTTTTGCTTTGTCTTTAGCAATACGAACACAGTGACACAAAGAGCTTACGAAACCAATGTCTATTATAAAAGGTTTGTGTAATTTGTGAAGAATCTGTTAAAGAATGAGTGAGATATTTAGTAATAAGTGTTCATGCACTTTAGCCACTGTTTTTCAGTCAAGTCAGAGAGAGCATCTATATACCTAACAGCAGGCTTTTCCAATGAAATTAGCTTAACTCATTCAGGGAAAATATGTTATTTTATTTTAATTATATATGTTATATACTCCCTTGTATAAACATAAGATTAGTCAGTACCAAGTCAAATCTGGAGCTAATCTAGCAAAATACCAAAATATACCGTTGAAATCTAAATTATTAGCTCTCCTGTGAATTTCTGTCTTTCTTTTTCAAATATTTTCCAAATTATGTTTTATAAAGCAAGGAATTTTTCATAGTATTTCCCATAATATTTTTTCCTCTGGAAAAAGTTTGTTTGTTTAAATTTGGCTAGGATAAAAGCAGTTTTTAATAATAAAAAAAAAAACATTTTAAGGTCAATATTATTAGCCCCCTTAAGCTATATATTTTTTTTAGATTTTCAACAGTACAAACCCATCATTATACAATGACTTACCTAATTACCCTAACTTGCCTAATTAACCTAGGTAAGCCTTTAAATTGCATTTTAAGCTGAATACTAGTATCTTGAATAATATCTAGTAAAATATTATGTACTGTCATCATGGCAAAGATAAAAGAAATCAGTTATTATAAATTAGTTATTAAAACTAAAAATGTGTTGTGTATATATAAAACATTTTGTTGAAATTTTAGTTTGCAATTTGTTTTTTGCAATATTTTTATAACTTAAATGTATTATCTTTCTATTTCTAAAGATGTTCGGTGACTAAAATATTATTTTTTTTATAAATATATCTGTTTAATAAAAATAAAATCTGTAATAGATACATAATAAATACTGTTAATTTTTTTTTAATAAGTATCTGTAAAATAAAAAAATAAAAAAATTATAGTACACACACACACACACACACACACACACACACACACACACACACACACACACACACACACACACACACACTACCAGTCAAAAGTTTGGGGTCAGTTTTTTTTTCGTATTGTTTTTAAAGAAAATTATTCTGTTCATCATATATATACAGTTGAAGTCAGAATTATAAGCCCCCCTTTGTTTTTTTTGTTTTTTTTTTAAATATTTCCTAAATGATGTTTAACAGAGCAAGGAAATTTTCACAGTATGTCTGATAATATTTTTTTCTTCTGGAGAAAGTCTTATTTGTTTTATTTCGACTAGTATAAAAGCAGTTTTTAATTTTTTAAAAAACATTTTAAGATCAAAATTATTAGCCCCTTTAAGCTATATATTTTCATTGTCTGCAGAACAAACCATTGTAATACAATAACTTGCCTAATTACCATAACCTGCCTAGTTAATCTAATTATCCTAGTTAAGCCTTTAAATGTCACTTTAAGCTGTATAGAAGTGTCTTGAAAAATATCTAGTAAAATATTATTTACTGCCATCATGGCAAAGATAAAATAAATCAGTTATTAGAGATGAGTTATTAAAACTATTATGTTTATAAATGTGTTAAAAAAAAATTTTCTCTCCGTTAAACAGAAATTGGGGAAAAAAATAAAACGGGGGGCTAATAATTCAGACTGCAACTGTACAAAACAAAATGCTTTCTATTTGTTCTTTCTATATAGTTTTAATTTTAATAAAACTTCAGTCTATCTACTTCAAAATTTATCATTTAATTCAGGTTGTTACTTGCCAGTTCTTTGTAATTATTTGTAAATCTAACTTATAAAAGCTTTTTTAGAATAAATTAAGATAAAAAATAAACATTTTGTTTTGTGAGGAATTTTTTTAATATAATTTGTATGTTATGTTTAGGGCGTCACAGTGGCGCAGTGAGTAGCACAATTGCCTCACAGCAAGAAGGTCGCTGGTTCGAGCCCCGGCTGGGTGAGTTGGCATTTTTGTGTGGAGTTTGCATGTCCTCCCTGTGTTGGTGTGTGTTTCCTCCGTGTGCTCTGGTTTTCCCCACAGTCCAAAGACAAGCAGCATAGGTGAATTAAATAAGCTAAATCGGCCGTAGTATATGTGTGTGAATGCATGAGTGTATGGGTGTTTCCCAGTGTTGGGTTGCGACTGGAAGGGCATCCGCTGCATAAAACATGTGGATAAGTTGGCGGTTCATTCCGCTGTCGCCCCTGATTAATAAAGGGACTAAGCCAAAAAGAAAATGAATGAATGTTATGTTTATTGTAAAAGTTATTTCTACTGTGCTAAATTATTTGACCTGAATATTTTACATGAACATACAAACATATTTGGTATACCACAATATTTACATGAATATACAAGATATAAACAACAAAATGCTAAATAACTATTTTTAATAAACAATATTCATTTTATAATATTATGTTCATTTTATTGTATTAATGAATGGCCACACTGAGACATAACAGAACAATACCAGCACCACAGTTTTCAGTGTGACTTTACCCAGTGAGATTTACCCAGTGTGATCCAGCACAGGTGTGTGGCGTTCTGCACGAACCAGCAAACAACATGGCCAGGAAGAGGTTCATTCATGCATCCTAATACTGGGCTATTACCAAAACAACCGTTCCACTTATATTGTATCACTCTTTGTTTTAGGGCCTGTACATTCTAGGAGATTGTGATCTCAGACACCCATGACATTGTCTAGAGGTACAAACGGCAGTGGTTTTGTTGGCTGAGCCAGTGCTGCAGTGATCTCCACCACGTTCACACTGAAACTCAAAGGCTCACCCATTTCTCAATCAGTTTTATTGACGCAAGTTACATTTCAGACAAAAGAAAGTACACGACTGTTTTAAGAACGTCTTGTATCAAATGTTTGTTTAACTTTTCGTACGCCATGGTCTCACTATGAAATCACAATGAATTATTTCAAATTGACACTGTCTGCCTCTATAAAAGGTTTGTTCAACCCAAATGAAGATTTTATTTATTTTTTAAAAATAAATCAACAAGGTTTCATTCCTTCAATGAAAGTATGTTCACCCAAAGCTCTAAGACTTCTAAATGTTCATAAAGATAATGGATTTATAATATTAAGTGAATAAGTGTTTAGAAGAGACACAATCACTTCATGTGATAAACCAACACAATCTCACAGCAATTTGTAACTTTTTGATGTAGTGGCTAATTCGTATCAATTCGTACAATCTCATTCATACAATTCAGTGTGATTTGCTTATCCCCTAATGACCATTGGGTTTAGGGGTAGGGTTTGGTGCCACACCTGCTTTTTTAAATCGTACATTTTCATACAAATGAACTCGTACTAATTTGTATGAATTAGCCACTAAACTGACAAAACCTTAAATAGTTACGTTTCCTCATCAGATCAGGCTGGATAAACAGATTTATGTTTGCCTTTTCTGCACATTTAAACTTTTAACCATGAACACAAAGAGAAGCTTAACCATACTTGTTGTGCAATAACAAACCTTAATGGTTCTCTAACACAGGTGTCAAACTCAGTTCCTGGAGGGCCGCAGTTCTGCACAGTTTAGTTCCAACCCAGCAGACACACAACATTAAAGACGTTAATAATAGGTTAGATTTAGGTCGCCAGCGTCTAAGGACAATGTTATTTTGATGTCCAATAATGACGTGAAATGACGTTGATATTTTGTTGATTTTAGGTTGTGTTGGAAAGTGACCAAAATCCAACGTCAAGCCAACATCCTAAACCAACGTCATAAGGACGTCAAATACATTTATTCATCAGGTTTGGCAACCAAAATCCAGCGTCTGATAGAGGTCATATTGGTAACGTCCACACAACGTCAAGCTGTAACATCATTAGACATTCATATTTTGGTTTTATGTTCCACCTAAAAACGGAGCATCACATCGATGATGTGACTATTCAGTTTATCAGAGAGAAGCACTCTCGCTCAGCACAGTGGAGATTTCTTTAGTTATATCATTTTAGTTGTTTGATATGCAGTGACACACAGTCAAATATTTCACGAACAGATCAGCCACTTTTGACGCTCATAAACAATTCTAAAAGTCCTTGCGCTACAGGTATTAGGAGGTTTGCTGACGATGGAGCTGTCATGCAGTGAGGGGTTTGTGTCTTTAATAAACTATGACAGTTTGCGTTCATTGAACAGTAAGAATGATTAATAAATCCATATAAAG
Source organism: Danio kyathit (assembly GCA_903798195.1). Classification (NCBI taxonomy): domain Eukaryota; kingdom Metazoa; phylum Chordata; class Actinopteri; order Cypriniformes; family Danionidae; genus Danio; species Danio kyathit. The sequence continues at coordinate 31,542,329 of LR812541.1, forward strand.
CAGTCCTGTAAAAGTCATGTCTCGTCTTCAGTTTCAGGCTCAGGCTCAGGCGCACTTTGCACTCACACAACAAGTGTACCGCGCCAAAGCCCAAGTGAACTGCACTCTGGCACACTTCTTCCAACCGGGCCAGGGCCGGCCAACTGAACCGTGCCTGAGCCTGATTCAGAGCACTCACACTTCTCAAACGAACCGGGAAATGCGCCTGGGCACGGTTAGAATAGCATATTGTGAGTGCGCCCCAAACTATGCAGAGCTGCGGCCCTCCAGGCATTGAGTTTGACACTACTGTCTTAGAAGCTCAAATGTACCATGTATCATGCAGAAATGAACTTGATTGGTTCTTGCATAAAATCATATTTACTGCAGCACCAGAACAAACCATATTGGTTATTGCGCATCAAGCAAGCAAGAAAGATTGAGCTTCCTTAATAAAAGCTTAAAAAGCATCATGTGAGACAATCATCTCTCTTCAGAAGACTTCGATTAAACTGCTCAGAAATGCATTTTTGTTCTAAAAAAGAACAATTTTCTTATGGGTTTTGAACAACATAAAGGTAAATAAATGCAAGGTATATAATATATAAATGATCACACAATATTCGTTTTGGGGTGAACAAACCCTTTAACTATGATTTTTGACATAGTGACTAACTAAACGCTAATATGAACACAGTGGATGCTCACCAGAGTCTTGTTGCAGTTTGATCAGCGATGCAAAGAAACATATATGATTTCACTTCACAAGGCAGCTTTGGTTCTCAAAGCCCACGAAGACACCAAAGGAAAGGAGAAATTGACCCCTTCTCGGAAATGACCACCTTTAATCAGCAATAGTTGTGGTTTGAGGTTTCACCTTCAATATGTAAACAATAGTACTTTGATCCCAACATGGATGTTGCACAGAGCTATACATTGTACACTTTCTATACGGCATGACTCTTCATGTCATTTTGATGAAGAAAGAGTCTTGTTTGAAGAGTATTGGGCCATGATGAGAAGGAGGGATTGAGAGCAGGGCTATGTGTTAAAGATGAGAGTCTTCATGTCATTGTTTGTTTTGGAGAAAGCCTTTAGCAGTAGGACCTGGACGACTTACAGGACATTTAACACTAAGGTTTGTCAGCTATAACACAGAGCCTGTTCCATAAAAGCTGGATGCTGAAAGCTTTACTAAAAAAAAGACCCTCATGTTCAATTGGTTCCAGCACTTGACAGGAAAATGCAATTGTTCCTGATGTCAAATTTCAGCGACTCCTACTATAAATTAGGGGCTGGGCAGTAGTTTGGATCAGTTTAACTCTGACGATTATTTACCTTGCTCTGTGAAGAACACTTTAGGACAACATGAGCGCGTCGGTGGCTGTTTACAGAAACATATACACCGAGGATCGCTTCCGACAGACGTACGGTACGGAAGATCAGTCTGGCGGGAGAGAGCGGCTCCGGGACCGGCTGGCGCAGAGATGCAGCTGCTCGCAGGTGGAGTGTGTTCACCTGCTCCACAAAAGACTGCCCGTGTGCAGCTGGCTGCCAAAGTACAAGCTAAGAAAATGGCTTTTAGGAGATATCATAGCCGGACTGACTGTTGGAATAGTACACATTCCCCAAGGTAAAAAATAAAGTTGATTCATTTACTTACTAATGACGTAGCCTAAAGGAAAGGTGCGAAAAGGATAGATGGTAGGCTAAATACCATATTTAAGATGAACACATTTGTTTTGGTATTCAACGACCTGAGAGACGAGAGAAACCCTAATCGATTAGTATTTATATTAATGTTACATTAAACGTTCAAATATTTCTCATAAGAAAACTTATATTACGTACACGCGCGTGTGTGTTTACACTCATATTTTGCAAATTAAAGTTACAGAAATCCGCCTGTGCATTAAAAATAATGTCAATTTTGTGAGGTTTATTTGAAAAGACTTAATAGAACCGTGACAATTTGCGATTGATTGCATTTGGCGTTATAAATAGGCTATGCGTCAGGCGTTTACAGTTCAGTTTGAGAAAATGTGAAAAAATATTCTGAAATTGATAATTTCTTCAGGCCTGTAGCCAGGGTGGGTTCGGGTGGTTCGAAAGACCCACCCCCTTCTGACAAAGTCCAGAATTTGGCCCCAGAGTTTATTTGCCCCATTTTTGACAGTTTGCTATTTTTAAATTGTGAAAATAATAACCAATAGAAGAAGGCTTTAAGAAGAAGAACCAATAAAATAACCAATAAAAGAAGGCTTTTATTATATAAATTGACTAATTCTAAGGAAATGAGCTGGCCAGTTTGTTATTTGCATATAGGCTACAGTTTTTAATTTAAAACAAGTTTTAACAGATTGCCAATTTTTTATTTTTGTTTTTTTTTATGATGGATTGTAGCCTAATAAATTAGCATTTAAAAACGAAGTATTTTTTCATATTTCTAAAATTCTAATCCCATTACATTATATAAGAAACTGTAATAAATGCACATTTGTAAATAAACATACATTTTTGTAAACAAAAAATTGTATGAAAAGCACTGCAAATAAACAAACTGATAAAAATGTAGGAAGTATTTTGGTTGCATCAAAAAGTGTGGTAATGATAACCATCCGACAAACTAATCCAGCACAAATTAGTGCTTAAAATGTCACTAAAATGCAGTATTTGAACCTCATAATTTGAGGCAAATAACTACAAAAAGGTCCACTTTTTGAGAAAAAAGAATAACTCCTTTTAATAGGCTGGCTACGGGCTTCTTCATAGAAATACAAATATTTCAGATTTGTATTAATGAAAAACACTGTAAAAAATGCGGGGTTCCACACTATTTCTTAACGTGGTGTCCCAACACAAATCGATTAAGTTAGTTTAATTGTTTTTAAAAATTCTAATAGAGTAAATGTAAAACAATTAAATTGCCCCCTAAAAACTCAACTCGTATCAGCTCATTCCAAATATGTAGTTTGAACAAGCAGCAAAATAAATTTTTTTAGAGTACGATGAAACGTATATAAAATCTATAAACATAAGAAAAGTACATAAACATAAGAAATTTTGTCATTTTTTACCTCAAGGAATGGCCTTTGCTTTGTTGACATCAGTGGCTCCTGTCTATGGTCTTTACACGTCCTTCTTCCCAGTGGTCCTTTATATGCTTTTCGGCACTGGTCATCATGTTTCCACAGGTAAAAAATAAATAATAATAATTCATCAGATTTTTGCACTGTAAAAAACACAGCAGTGGTGCTTTTATGTGGTTTATTTAAATATAAAAAAATTCAGATTTTCCACAAATTTCTTTAATCACCCGTTTGCATAACCAAGCACCTGTCACGTTTGTAGTATCCCAGTATATCTAAGTTAAGGTAGTTAAACCAGTGTCAGTGATGCTTAATTAAGAAAATGAAATGAAATGAATGACATGAAATGTCATTATTCATGGCTTTGGTTTTTGCAGGTACCTTTGCTGTGTTGAGTCTGATGACTGGCTCAGTTGTGGAGCAGCTGGTCCCCATCCCGCTCGCACTGAATAGCAGTAGCCCAGAGGCTGCAGAGTTTGAGGCCCAGAGGATTGGAGTGGCATCAGCCGTAGCCTTTCTCTCAGGCATAATGATGGTAAAACACATCTCCTCTATGTAAAACAGAGCATCTATGCATTTAAGTTGCATTATAAGAGTATGCTGCATATTTTTGTTTTCCCAGCTCTGCATGTGTGGACTCCAGTTGGGTTTCCTTTCTACATATCTCTCAGAACCAATTGTTAAGGCGTTCACAAGTGCAGCCGCCTTCCACGTGACTGTCTCACAGCTGCAAAGCATGTTGGGATTACGGTTACCCCGATATGCTGGTGCCTTCTCTCTTTTTAAGGTCAGAATTGTCTTTTTTGCTGATGTATCACTGAGTATAATTGACCACAAATGAATCAAAAGTCCCAATTTAACCTACAGACGTTGGCTTCAGTGATGGAAAACGTGCCCCACACTAATTTGGCTGAGCTGGTGATCTCACTGCTCTGCCTGGCTGTTCTGGTGCCTGTTAAAGAGGTCAATTCCCGCTTTCGGGAGCGTCTGCGGACTCCAATCCCTGTGGAGATCATCACTGTGAGTTTGTACTTCAAAACAGACATTTGAGATGGTTTAGAAAGCACGTGGATCAGTCAAAACATTTACTTATCTTTGGGTTTCTTTTCTTTCCAATTTCTCTCATGCCATGTGAGACATACAGTAAATAAGCAACTGAACTTTTGTACAAATATTTGCCATACCAGTCAGTTCATTCGCTGTAATGAGAGTTTCATCAACCCTCTTTTCTATTCTTTTTTTTGTTGCCTGCATTCTGAAAAATATGTTTTTTTATTGTGGCTCCTGCAGGTAATAATTGCTACAGGAATCACATATGCCTTTTCTCTGGATTCCAAGTATGACATACAGATTGTAGGACATATTCCAGCAGGGTAATATATTCTTATATGTGATGCATTATTCATAATAGTCATTAATACTAGCAGTATCGTATATGCCACTGTTCAAAAAGAAGGACATCTTTCATGCTACATGTATTTGATTAATATTGTACATTTAATTAATATAATTACACATATATATTTAATGTATTTTGAAAATATTTCCCGATAAATTCAATTAAAAAAACATTTTTCACTGTTTTTGGAAAGCAAATTATTTGAGCATATACTCCATTTCTCAATGTCACATAAATCATTCTAATATGCTGATTTGGAGCTCAGGAAACATTTTTTCCAGTTCTGCAAAATATGCACAAAATTTTTATGGAAACTATGATGCATTTTTAGCTCATTTATGAACAGAACTTAAAAAAAAAACATTTTTTAAAATATAGATGTTTTGTAATCTTAAAGTCTTTACTGACAGGTTTGAAATAACGTGTGTGTATATATTCAAATATATTTAATGCACATTTAAAATGTATATAAACTGCAATTTAACTATAGTTTAAAGTTAAATCTTTACTAATTTTCAGTTTTCCAGAACCACGACTGCCTGCATTAGAGAAAGTTCCAGAAATTGCCAGTGACACAGTAGCTATCACACTCGTCGCCTACGCTGTGTCTGTATCTCTAGCCATGATATATGCTGATAAACATGGATACTCCATCGATCCAAATCAGGTATATATCATATTAATTAATTGAGGTTATGAAACGTATTCCTGGGTTCATAAAACTAACTATTAGAGCATGCACTAGTAAAGGCAGGTTATGTCATTGTAAATGTGCCATCCTAAGACTATATTATTTCGATTTTTACTTTAGGAGCTTCTAGCACATGGGATCTCCAACACTGTGTCATCTCTGTTCACTTGCTTTCCCAATTCAGCTACACTGGCCACTACAAACATACTGGAGAGTGCTGGAGGTCACACACAGGTACTGGTGTGCTTGTTCAACCACTTCTGTAACCACTGAAAATGTAATCCTGAGATAATGCAATGAGCTTTTTTTCCATTGTATGTTCACTGGTAAAAATTAAAACAAATTTCTGTACAAGTTTTGTCTGATTTGTTAAACATAGTAGGATTTAATAAGGCTTTTTCTTTACTTAAACAGCTTGCAGGACTATTCACAAGTCTGGTTGTTCTTATTGTACTTCTGCTGATAGGACCTCTGTTTTACTTTTTACCCAAGGTAAGAGTCACTTTACTATTGAAATATGTAATGTAATGTAATATGTATTTATAGCGCATTTATTGTATATGGCCATACACCCAAAGCGCTTCACAGTCGTGAAGGGAGGGGGCGTCTCTCCACACTCCCAGTGTGCAGCATCCACTTGGATGATGCAATGGCAGCCACAGGACAATGGCGCCAGTGCGCTCACCACACACCAGTTATAGGTGGAGTGGGGAGACAGTGATAGAGCCAATTCGGTGGATGGGGATAATTGGGAGGCCATGATAAGGGCCGATGGTGGGAATCTGGCCAGGACACCGGGGTTCACCCCTACTCTTTACGAGAAGTGCCATGGGATTTTTAATGACCACAGAGAGTGGGGACCTTGCTTTAACGTCTAATCCAAAAGGCGGTGCCCACTGACAGTATGGTGTCTTCTTCACTATACTGGGGCATGAGGACTCACACAGAACACAGGTTGGGGTGCTCACGAACTGCTGGCCTCACGAACACCACTTCCAACAGCAACCTAGTTTTTCCCATGTGGTCTCCCATCCAGGTGCTGACCAGGCTCAGCCCTGCTTAGCTTCAGCGAGTAACCAGTCTTGGGCTGCAGGGTGATATGGCTGTGACGGATATCTGCAATAGGGCTCACACAGCTATATGTAATATTTTCCCCCTACAAGTTCCCCATTTGGTATTTTACTTTTCATTTAATGTTGTTAGCAAATGTAAAAGATCTGCAAAGTTTCACAGATCAAAGTGAACGATATATGAGTTGTTTTGACTGAAAATAATGTACAGATTCTAAAATGCCTGGAACAAGTCACCAGTAATTCCAGTATTACTTCCTGCACAAACCTACAAAGGTTTGTAACACATTTGCATAATGCCAGTTTTTGGTCTTCATTGGTTGCTCACAAACAATGGGTGTTTTGACCCTCAAACACTAATTTGGTTTGTGTTGTTGACGTCGTTTTTCTGCACAGTGAAAGCAAATCCACATTGAATGTATTTCCAAAGAAGGAGGACTTGAGCTTGAATTCATAATGTAAAATGAAATCCATTGTTACTGTTTCTATCATTGCTAACAAGTGATGAGGAAGCCTCCGCAGCTTAGACCAAATCAAAATTAGCCCATCTGACTGCAAAACAGGCTATAAGGACTTAAGAAAGACACTGTGGGGAAAAATAGATGATTTTTGATCTTGTGTGAAACCTCAGAAACAAAATTAGGGGCTTTTAAAATTGTATAATGGGGCACTTTAAGTTACTTTGGATGTACAGTAAGTGTCTGATTGATGAATCCATTATTGTAAATATGGATTGATGGTTTGTAGACATTTACTAACCATTCAAAAAGGGTATATTTTGCTTTCATGCTCTTTGAATTATTAACCAACAACCTCTCTCTCTCATCTCTACACCCAGGCAGTGCTGGCGTGTATAAATGTGACCAGCCTGAGACAGATGTTCCTACAGTTTCAAGATCTCCCCGAACTATGGAGAATTAGCAAAATTGATTTTGTAGGTTTTTACAATCTCTTGTTCCACAAACAAATGCTTAATATCTTTGATTTCTTAAGTGACATTGTGTCCAGCTGAGTGATATCAGTTCTTGTGTACATTTGAGCAGATGGTGTGGCTTGTGACCTGGCTGTCTGTAGTTGTGCTGAATGTAGACCTGGGGTTGGCCATTGGGATGGTCTTTTCCATGATGACAGTCATCTGTCGCACACAGAGGTATCTGCATGACATTTTATGCATTACATTTATTGGATAACTCTTGTCTATTGGATAAAATGCTATGACACTTTCTATTTGGTCTTTCACTAGTTTCTCTAGTTTTCTTAGGGGTCACCAAACATGCCCAATTTTAAAATATATGATTATGATTCAAGTATTAGCGGATAAACCTTAATGCAGCTCTACACCTGTCAAGAAATTCTTAACATTTAGCAAAAATGTTGTATGGCAAACAATAAAATCACTCTTAAATGTATTTACTGTAACTATAATTGTGACAGAAATGGTAACCTCACCTGTTTGGCTTTGTTGTTATACATGATAAATGTAGCTTTATTTACTTGTTATTTTTATTTTGTCTTCTTTATTATTATTATTAGTATAATTGAATGCACCGAGATGTGTGTGTATATACACTCACCGGCCACTTTATTAGGTACACCTTACTGATACCTGGTTGGACCCCCTTTTACCCTAAGAACTTTATTAATTCTTAGTGGCAAAGATTCATCAAGGTACTGGAAATATTCCTCAGAGATTTTGGTCAATATTGACATGACAGCATCACGCAGTTGCTGCAGATTCATCAGCCGCACATCCAAGATGCGAATCTCCCATTCCACCACATCCCAAAAGTGCTCTATTGAATTGAGATCTGGTGACTGTGGAGGCCATTTGAGAACTCATTGTCATGTTCAAGAAACCAGTCTGAGATGATTCGCGCTTTGTGACATGGCATGTTATCCTGCTAGAAGTAGCCATCAGAAGATGGGCACACTGTGGTCATAAAAAGATGGACATGGTCAGCAACAATTCTTATGCAGGCTGTGGCGTTGACACGATGCTGAATTGGTACTAATGGACATAAAGTGTGCCAAGAAAATATCCTCCACACCATTACACCACCAGCACCACTAGCCTGAACCATTGATACAAGGCAGGATGAATCTATCCTTTCATGTTGTTGATGTCAAATTCTGACCCCACCATCAGAATGTCGCAGCAGAATTCGAGACTCATCAGACCAGGCAACATTTTTCCAAACTTCTATTGTACAATTTTGGTGAGCCTGTGTGAACTGTAGCCTCAGTTTCCTGTTCTTAGCTGACAGGAGTGGCACCTGGTGTGGTCTTCTGCTGCTGTAGCCCATCCACCTCAAGGTTTGATGTGTTGTGCATTCGGAGATGCTCTTCTGCATACCTTGGTTGTAACGAGTGGTTATTTGAGTTACGTTTGCCTTTCTATCAGCTCGAACCAGTCTGGCCATTCTCCTCTGACCTCTGGCATCAACAAGGCATTTGCGTCCACAAAACTGCTGCTTACTGGATATTTTCTTTTTTTTTTGGCCCATTCTCTGTAAACCCTAGAGATGGTTGTGCGTAAAAATCAGTAGATCAGCAGTTTCTGAAATACTCAGACCAGCCTATCTGGCACCAACAACCATGCCACATTCAAAGTCACTTAAATCACTTTTCTCCCTCATTCTGATGATCGGTTTGAATTGCAGCAGATCGTATTGACCATGTCTACATGCCTAAATGCATTGAGTTGCTGCCATGTGATTAGCTGATTGGAAATTTGCGTTAATAAGCAGTTGGACAGGTGTATCTAATAAAGTGGCCGGTGAGTGTGTGTATGTGTGTGTGTGTGTATATATATATATATGATATAAAGGTATAATGTATCTATTGGAGCATATATAATTTCATATATAAATATATTAAAGCATATATAAATGTTTTTTTTTTCTTTTTCTAATCTGCATTGTTAAATTTGTAAAAGTTTAGTATGGTTGAATAGATGCACAGGTATCACATTAAAATGAATTGACTTGCAGTTTACCTTGATAATATTCTGTTTGTGAATGCAGGGTAAACCATATGTGATTTCCTTTAAGAAGGTTTATGAAACAAAAACATTTAAAAAAGGCATCATCTGGGAGAAAAATCTGGGAACCACTGAAATAGAGTATGTGGATGATGGAGATAATGATATTATCAATCCAACTGGAGCAGCCCCAGTGAAACAAGACATTGAGCACATACTATAATTGAGATTGAAACTACCTAATTAGATTTGTGTATTTATCTGCTTTAATAATCGTGTTTACTACATCCTTTAATTATGCGTTCCAAAGCTCAGGGGCTGTATAAAAACAGCGAACCAGTATCCCTTACAGACCCCCATGTTCCAAAACAACCTTCCTCTCCTGGCGGATATGAAATTCACATTTAAGGAAAAGGGAAGATAAAGTTGAGACAAAAAGATGTCCCTGAACTCATAGTAAACTTTCTGTTTTCAGGGCCAGCTGCTCTGTGTTAGGAAGAGCTGCCAACACGGAGATCTACAGATCCATCAACAACCATAATAAAGTGAGTCAACAATTATCATATTAAATTTCTTTTCTTATTGCCACACGTAATGTCATTTACTATGATTAGAACTGGACCTTGTGCGTTTGGAAACCTCTGCTCTGCTGAATTTTTCTTATTGAAAGATCTGTTATCATTTACTCACCCTCCACTGTTTTAAAACCTATTTTAAGTTTCTTTTTTCTGTTGAACACGAAAACAGATATTTTGAAGTATGTCGGAAACTGAAGCCATTGACATCCATAGTTGACATTGACATCCTACTTTGCAGGTCAATGGCTACCAGTTTCCATAGAAGAACCGAAGTCAGAGATTCAATTAAAAAGAAAGTTTACTTAAATAGTTTGCAGTTTCATCAACATTAACAAAAAGTTCGTAGGCCGCTCTGTTTACTATCTCAAAACAACAACAATTATACTCTCACATAACCTGATTGGTTAAAACACAGATAGACTAAGGACATTTCCATGTGTGTGTGTGCATACAATTCTGAACGATATCTCAATATCTTAAGCATACAAACGTCAGACAGCCACTAGGCTATTCAGAGCTGATGCCAGACCTATGAAATGGTCTACAAAGGAATAGAACACACACACACATTCAAAGTAAATCTATTTCTTACCTAAGGCTGAGTGTACTCTCAGCCGTCTTATCAAAACTGGTTAAAAACTGGTACAATCTACATCCATACGGTCAGCTTACATACAAAGGAATTAACTTTAAAAGATTTAACACATAAAATGGCAAATAACTCAGGAAACAGTTGTTTCCAATTCTTCAAGAGTCTAGGTCCACTCAAGAGGTCTCCATGACCTCTGACCTGGCTGGGTAGATCCTGAGGAAACAAATTATTTGGCATACAGAAAAGCAATCATACACATATTATTCCAGTTTTAAGCTGCGGTCACACTGCACTTTTCTCCCCATAGACTTCCATTCATACGCACGTGAATGTGTCAAACCGGAAACACAAGCTCCTGCGACAGGTTTCACAGTTCGCTGCGTTGGAAAGTTTAAGCTTGGTGAACTCTGACCTGCGAAATCGCATCACTTGACTGCGTGAGACCAATCGAGGATCAAAACATGACCTCTGTGGACAGAAATTTAAAATATGGACCAATCGCTCGCTTTTTTAAACGTCTAATCATCTTGTTTAATCCCACCCCTTTTCGCAGAGCTGTACTACAGAATTTCGCAAGCTCAAACTCTAGTGTGACCGCAGCATTAAGCCGAAGTCACACTAGAGTTTGAACCTGCGAAATTCTGTCGCACAGCGCTGCGAAAAGGGGCGGGATTAAACAAGATAAATAGGCATTTAAAAAGCGAGCGATTGCTTCATGTTTTAAATTTCTGTCCAGAGAGGTCATGTTTTGATCCTGGATTGGTCTCACGCAGTCAAGTGATGCGATTTCGCAGGTCAGAGTTCACCAAGCTTGAACTTTGCACTGCAGCAACCTGCGAAACTCGACGCATGACCCTGCATTTCTGGTCTGACGCATTCGCGTGCGTATGAATGGAAGTCTATGGGGAGTAAAGTCCAGTGTGACTGCAGCTTTACTCTGAAGTGGGATGACACTAAGGCAGGCATGTCCAAACTTGGTCCTGGAGGGCTGGTTTACCTGCAGGAAGTTTCTAGTATATCTACTAAGAGCTTGATTAGCTGGTTCAGGTGTGTTTGATTAGGGTTGGAGCTCAACTCTCCAGGACACCGGCCCTCCAGGACCGAGTTTGGACACCACTGCATAAAGGTCATCATATAATCTATCCTCTTAAACATTCAACTTTATTATTAATCATAAAGAAATAAGAAAGGATATGTGTTACTCCATCCTGGAGCAGACATTCATCAGAAAATCCATGCCATCAACCTCATAAAAGTTTTGAAATACTTGAGGTGATTCAGTTTCTTTTTTGCCACATACAAAGCAGTCACCAAATATCAGCACAGTTCCTGTATTGCAGTGTTTACTATAAATACTTCAATCAAAAAAACTTCTCCCTCTTGCAACGACATCTTTTCTCAGGTGATGTGTTTACCAGCGCAAAGGTGGGCCAACCTGTCACTAAACCACATTGTTTTATTTTCCCATGGATTAATCCCTACTGAAATTAATTTTCTTATTCAAGTAGCTTTTTCACTCAGATATACTTTGTAATAAGGAAGATCAGTTTAGTCACATTTCTGTGGATTTACTGATGACCCTCTCAATGTCTCTTTACCATAGTGCTATGAAGTACCCGGTGTGAAGATCCTGACCTACAATGGGCCCATCTATTATGGTAACCGTAGCTTTTTCAAGGCGGATATGGCTCAGATTCTGGGACTCACCCCTGAGAAGATACGCAGCCGAGAAAAAGCCCTGAAGGCCATCGAGAAGAGGGAAAGAGAGGCCATTGGCACCGTAGTAAGATGATCCAGATGTAATGTGCTCTTCAAGTTTGACAGTTTTTCCAGTTTACTTTATTTATCCTAAAATGGTCCACTGGCATTTTTTATCTATTAAAGCAAAAAGGAATCTCAGATCAGTTCAAATGATCCTTTATTCTAATTATGCACAACCTTCTCATTCTTTATTAAACTTTATTTGTTGCATTATTCATTACATTTATAATAATTGGTAGCACTTCAAAATAAATTATGTTACATTTTAAAAAGTGAGTAAACCCGTTGCCTTAAAATTAAGTTAAAAACTGTGTGCAATTGTAAAGATTTATAATTTACATAAACATAACAATTCCAAGTTACAGTAGGTTTACTCACTTTAAGTAAAGTCAACTTGTTGTTTTGAAGCCAACAGGTTTAACATAACTAGTAAAAGTAAAGTAACTAATTGCTTTATACAGTGTAGTTAATGTTAGTTAAGATATTTACTAAGACAAACAAACAACACAATTATTACAGTATTTTTTCATTGTTAATGTTATTTAATTAAATAAAAATCATTCATTGTTAATTCTTGTTAACTCGCAGTGCATAAATTAATGTAACAAGCTTTGAATTATGCATTTAAATAATGGAATAATACATATTAAATTATGACTATTAATTGCCTTAACTAGCAATGAGTATGTTCACATGGACACCAATAATCCGATTTTAATACGATTACGACAATACTCTGATTAAGAGTCTTCCATGTAAACAGTGTTTTTTTTGATTACCTTAATACACTAAAGTTGCAATCGAACTAAACAGAAACTGGATTAAGACATGTGGAGTATGCGGATTTTAGTCGCATTATTGAAGTGCAGTACAGACATGTAAACACCACAATCCAACCATTACTGTTGTGTAGTATTTTTGCAGCATTTTGTGACAGGATAATCCACAAATACTATTTGACACTATTCTCTGCACCTACCGAGTCAGGAAAGGACCACAGACGCCTGCATTGCGAAATGTTTTTTTCCCTTACGATGTGCGGTATCAAATTCCATTAAAACAACTCTTCCAGGAGTTCATACTTGCATCCAATATCTTGTTTGTCACAGGGGGGCATGAATGAAATGTTCCTAAATAAAAGTGAAAGTGCCAAACTGCAGTTAATGTCGACAAATTAAAACTGAAACACTCTAAATTACATGAAACTTTGGTGGAAATGTGGATAGCGTGGTGATGCACGATGATGTTAATTGAACTATGTGCTATATGTAAAACAGGATCATGAAAGGAACATTAAAAAAGCAACTCATGTGCACATTAATCATAATATTGTCTTAATTAGATTAACGCAAATCATTCGATTAGTGATGTCCATGTAAACGTAGTCATTGACTTATGGAACTTTACTTTTAAAGTGTTACCAAATAATTTGAACACTGTATATTTAACATTACAATGACCATCCTTTCATAACCTCTAAATGACTTTACTTTTACTTTAATCAGTCCTGTATTATACTGATATGCATTTGTCTTGATCAACAAAGTAATGGATTATTGAAGGAAAATGTCTGACTGCATTACTGTTTTGTTTTTCTAAGGAGCAAGGAGTTGCAGACAGTTCATTTTCTTCAAAGAATGACTTGTTCAGATCAGGTGTGTTGCCACTTCTGGTAGAATAAACAAATGGTTAAAGAAAAGTTCTTTTATTTCAAATGTATCACACCTGTGTCACTTGTAGAGATGGCTGAAGGTGAAGTCCAGGCCGTGCTGATAGACTGCAGCAGTGTCATTTTTGTGGATATCGCAGGAGCTCGGTTATTCATACAAGTGAGCTGGGCTCTGTAGGTCTTATTTTGACACCAGTAGTTGGTATTATCAAAAATAATGACATACATGTATCTTGTCACAGATGTGCATGGAGTGCCAGAAGATTGGGGTACGGATATACCTGGCTAACTGCAATGGTGAGTTTGCACAGATACAGTTGAAGTCAGAATGATTAGTTTATTTTTTTTCCCCTAAATTCTGTTTAACGGAAAGAAGACTTCTTTTGACACATTTCTAAACATAACAGTTTTAATAACAGATTTATTTTATTTTTACCATGATGACAGTAATATTGTACTAGATATTTTTCAAGATACTCGTATCTGCTTGGGCATAACGGTGGCCCAGTGGGTAGCACGATCGCCTCACAGCAAGAAGGTTGCTGGTTCAACCTTGGGTCAATTGGCATTTCTGTATGGATTTAGCGTGGGTTTCTTCGCGGTGCTCCGGTTTCCCCCACAGTCCAAAGACATGTGGTATACTGTAGGTGAATTGGGTAGGCTAAATTGTCCGCAGTGTATGTGTGTGAATGAGTGTGTATGGATGTTTCCCAGTAATGGGTTGCTGCTGGAAGGGCATCCGCTGTGTAAAACATATGCTGGATAAGTTGGCGGTTCATTCCGCTGTGGCGACCCCTGATTAATAAAGGAACTAAGCAGAAAAGAAAATGAATGAATGAATAGTATCCGCTTGTTAAGTCCTGTCGTATGAAATACTGTTTCCGCGTTCAAGACGTTACTCGTTTGAATTGAGAAAATATTTGAGAAAATATTTGTTTTTAGTCCTATCACACATTAAAGTGAATTTCATATAAAATCATGGTGTACACAACACTCTCTGGACTTGCTGCATCACAGACACCAATATTTAAACAATTTATAAAAAATGTATCACTTTCTGGTCATCGCATATTAGGCATTAATATATATTTATATTGCGGTCGTGACTTTCGAAAGTGTAACATCGCTTTGTAAACGTTTATTATTACCATTTGTTGAGTCTCCCCATACAGTTTGATAGAGCACTTGGACCTGGAAGCCGCTTTGCGTGACGTCACACTTAACAAGCGGGTATCAGCTTAAAGTGCAATATAAAGACTTAACTAGGTTAATTAGGCAAGTTAGGGTAATTAGGCAAGTCAGTTTATAACAGTGGTTTGTTCTGTAGACAATCGAAAGAAAACTATTGCTTAATGTTTATTAATATATGTATATTGTATATTATAATGTTTATAAACAATATTTAAAAACAATTTTTTAAACCTTGGGCGACACACTGCGCAGTAGGTAGTGCTGTCGTCTCACAGCAAGAAGGTCGCTGGTTCGAGCCTTGGCTGGGTCAGTTGGCGTTTCTGTGTGGAGTTTGTATGTTCTCCCTGCGTTCGCGTGGATTTCCTCTGTGTGCTCCGGTTTCCCCCACAGTCCAAAGACATGCGGTACAGGTCAATTGGGTAAGCTAAATTGTCCGTAGTGGATGAGTGTGAAGGAGTGTGTTTGGATGTTTCCCAGAGATGGGTTGTGGCTGGAAGGGCATCCGCTGCTTAAAAATGCGCTGGATAAGTTGGCGGTTCATTCCGCTGTGGCAACCCCGGATTAATAAAGGGACTAAGCCGAAAAGAAAATGAATGAATGAATGAATTTTAAACCTTAAAATGTTTTTTTTTTAAATAAAAAACTGCTTTTATCCTAGCCAAAATAAAACAAATAAGACTTTTCCAGAAGGAAAATATTATAGGAAATACTGTGAAAAATTACTTGCTCTGTTAAACATCATTTGAAAAATATTTAAAAAAATAAATAAAAAAATCACAGGAGGGATACTAATTTTGACTTCAACCATATACCTGCACAAACCTTCCAAATAATATCCTGAGTAATATTTTCTGTCACCTGCAGAGAGTGTACTAAAGATTCTCACATCCAGCGGGCTGATGAACTACATGAATCCTCAGCATATCTTTGTAACAATCCATGATGCAGTGGTCTACATCCAACAGCAGACAGTAAGATGCCATTTCACAAACCTACTCTGTGTTACAGCAGAATTGTTTTTCCATTAACACTTCATCATTTGGTTTGACAGGAGAAACCTCCAGAGAACAACACAATGGTGTGGGTGTGATTTATTTGAAACAACCATAATTCAAGATTTATTTGGACTGAGACTCGAAGCAGGAACTGAAGAACCAGTGTTTGACTGCAAGTGTGTCAGACGGACTTGCACTTAAAGTCAATGCAACATTTATTTTGCCTCTATATGCTGTGATGAGTTTGTCAGGGCACATTATGGTGCCGAACAGAAGTATAGAGCTGCAGTGGCTAAATTATTTTCACACCATGACAAATGTTTGGTGTGAAAAATTGATTTAATTCCAATGAATGACAGACAATGTGTGCATTCTGTCAATGCGATTGATTTTTGTTTAATTTATGAAGAGGTGTTCTAATCTCTTTTCCATTGCACTGCTGAGAATACTGCCAAACCAGATTCAGGCCAACGATATAAAATTATAGCTTGATGGCAAACAAAGTATAGGATGCAAAAATCTGAATGTCTGTATGAAAACATGGAGTTTGGTGTACTGTTTGCCTTCCTTCTCAGTGACAGGTTGCAATGCAGCTCTTTGTGTATTTCTGCTTCCCTCCCTTGATTTCTCAACTTTCCTGTAAGTGTCACTAACTGTCATAGAGTGAAATTTCAGATTGAATTTCCATGTAAACTGTCCTTGAAGGGTGTACTAATCAGAAACCATTGTTATTAATGAACACCAGTGTCTGTTAATGCTTGTGCTCGCAGTCACATACGTAACATAGAAGAGACTGATCATGATTCAGTGTCCTGATATACTCTCGCCTCATTTTCATTATTTTTTTAGAAGTGTAAAATACCTTTGTTTCAATGTACTGGTAAATAAATCAAGAAACTGTCCACTCTGCTGGAAACACAGTTTAGACGAACAAATATGTGCTGCACTTTTTCTTTTCAATAACCAAATAAACACACAACAAATGTGTCAGATGTGAGAACTCTCTGTGAAATGTGTGGACTAGTATGCTGCAAAACAATGACAAAATGTAAATTTAGACGATTAAAAAAATAGACCTACAGACTCACTTCTGCCAATTTTAAGTAACGCTTTTGATTAGGTCAGTCTACATCAAATGCTTTATATTAAAACATTAAAATGCTCTTTAGAATCTACAAAAAAGCTGCTGTTGTCAGTTATTTATATAATTACTTTGTGGTCAATGGCAGACACTGTGCTATAGGAGGAGCTATGTATGGAGAAGAATGTGATATACATTAAACGCTATTTGGTATTTAATATAAGGGGAGTGGCTACTCGACAAGTCCCGCCCTGTCTACCTGTTTAATTATCAGTCAACACACTGAAAGCGAGATCTGCGGGCCTGCAGCTGGAGATTATTGCCGAAAGCAGCTTAAGCTGGTTGCCAACCGCCATAAGAAGAAGAGGAGAGGAGAGGAGAGGAGAGCAGCTTGGTTTCAAGGCATTTTTCGAAGAAAGTATCTGACATGAATACAATTGCCAAGCTCAACAATTTACTATCATCGTGTGAGAGATAAGGTAATTAAAATGACTGTTACGACAATATGATAAAGTAAATTTGAGAGTGTCAAATATATAATACTGTTGTGTATTAGTCTTAAATTGAGATTAATACACGTTATAGATCTGGTAACGTAAGACAATTTTAACGAAGCCCCTGAAATTCCACTACTTTGCGTATTAAATTGAAATTACAGTTAATTGTGGGTTTTTCGACATGAGTACACGTAAACGTCACATCCAAAGGCCTCTTATCATAAAAAGTAACTATTATGTAGGCTATGCCCACTACGTACGTAGGCCTACTGTATGTATACGTACATGTTGTATATTTTGCTCATAATCGACTACAACGATAAATAACCAAAGCGTTTTACTAGCTGATTAACAAACTTATTAATCGCGAATGTGCGAATCTAAAACCAACTTTACCCAACTCCACTACGTAGGCACGTGTCCAAAAGCCATTTTTTTTTAGTTTTTAAAAAAATATTTAGTTTTGATTATTTATAAAATGTAGGTCTACTTATTACAAAATTATTTTACTTTTCAATTTGTTTTTGTATTTATAAAGCTCTTAATGGTCATTTTCACAATTCCATAACATTAAATTGTTTAAAAATAACATTTTTTTCTAACCAAAATATATGTCCATATTGCATCAATTTTTTTTACCACACCATACAATGCCTTTAAATTGGTGAAATGATCTCCCACATGTACAAAACAGATTATGCTGTTATTTTCCCTCACTGATAAGATTTGTATTACTACAGTTTCACAAGGAAAGGAGAATATTTCATTGATCGCACATGGTCAATTAAAAAATATTTGAATCATTCATTCATTTTCTTTTCGGCTTAGTCCCTTTATTAATCTGGGGTCGCCACAGTGGAATGAACCGCCAACTTATCCAGCATATGTTTTACGCAGTGGATGCCCTTCCAGCTGCAACCCACCACTGGGAAACATCCATACACTACGGACAATTTAGCCTACCCAATTCACCTATACCACATGTCTTTGGACTTGTGGGGGAAACCGGAGCACCTGGAGGAAACCCACGCGAACACGTTGAGAACATGCAAACTCCACACAAAAATGCCAACTGACCCCTTCTTGCTGTGAGGTGAACCTTCATGCTATGAGGCGAATCTTCATTTCATTAGTGCCATGTTCTCTCGTTTATACTAGCAAGTGGACCTTTTGGCTAAAAAGTTGTAAAATTGTCAATTCCATTTAGGATAACAGTTTAGACAGTGGGTAACATAATTGAGAGTCATGTATGTGTGAGATTAAGAGAGCTTGTGTTTCCACAGGTGAAATATCATCTTGGTTTCAAGTAAGGACTGTTTATCTAATAAAAAAAATATATATTTTTCTTGCTCTGATTTATTATTTTCAACAAATTACCAAATTTGTCATTGACATTAACAAATTGAGTTGACAAACAATTATATATACAGTTGAAGAATTATTAGCCCCCCTTTGCATTTTTCTTCTTTTTTCTTTTTTTTTTTTTTAAATATTTCCCAAATTATGTTTATCAAAGCAAGGAAATTTTCACAGTATGTCTGATAATATTTTTTCTTCTGGAGAAAGTCTTATTTGTTTTATTTTCGGTAAAATAAAAGCAGTTTTTAATTTTTTAAAAACCATTTTACCTTCAAAATGATTAGCCCATTTAAGCTATATATTTTTTCGATAGTCTACAGAACATCCATCATTATACAATAACTTGCCTAATTACCCTAATCTGCCTAGTTAACCTAATTAAGCCTTTAAATGTCACTTTAAGCTGTATAAAAGTGTCTTGAAAAATATCTAGTAAAATATTATTTACTGTCATCATGGCAAAGATAAAATAAATCAGTTATTAGAGATGAGTTATTAAAACTATTATGATTAGAAATGTGTTGAAAAAAATCTTCTCTCCATTAAACAGAAATTGGGGAAAAAATAAATAGGGGGGCTAATAATTCAGGGGGGCTAATAATTCTGACTTCAACTGTATATATATAAAAATAAATAAATAAATAAATAAATAAATAAATAAAAAATTATTTGTGATTGGCAAGCACTGAATTAATAGAATCAAATAGAGTATGTTTTAAATAATACACTGGCAAGAAGTGCAGTTTATAAAGAGTTTTATATTTTTTTACTTTTTGAAATGCCAAATGTTCCCCCAATTATAGAATTACCCACGTTCTGATAAGCCGTTGCTAGCACTGCTAACTCTTGTGTAGACAAAATACATAAACACCGCTTTGGAACTATAGGTTCCATCTGCTTTCTGAGTGGTTTTTGAAAATTAAGCTTGTACAAAAAACCATTGTGTTCCACAACATTAAACATATATTGTCAAATTTTGGATTAAAGTTCACTCGTATACCTCATTATAACCTGCTCAGTTACCTTGACCTGATAAATAGGCTTGCCTATACTGTTCAGACACAGATTATAACATTTTGAAATAATTTTATCTGTTTAATGTTTGATGTCTGCTTTTTTTCCTGGAGTATTTCAAAGACAATTCTCAGGAGAACACCAGCTTTCTCTTTAAAGCTCAAGAAATATTACACTAATTGGCTGGATGGAAAGCAGCCTGTATTACTAGTTCACAGGACTGCCCAGCTGGCACTCTTGGCATCTCTTATTATAGCCACAGCATTGTTGATGCTTTACAAAAGACTTATCAAATAAATAAGCATATGGTGTGATTGATGCTGGATTAATAGCCTACTGCTTTATGAGCAAAGCCATGAAGCAAAACATTTATTATATAGGCTATGTTCAAATATATTTATGTTAGGTTGTACATGTTGAATAAAATAGCAAACATGATATCGATCAATTATAGCATGATCATCTTGAGGTTTAACAGATATAATAGAAACATTAAAATAGAAATGTAAGAAATTTGAGTGGAAAATATTTTAGAAATCAAGACATTAAGAGATTTCTATACATAACTAGACAAGCCTTTTAATTGCAACCATAGACAACACTGAGAAATATCAATATGAGTTGAAATCAAACCTTAAAATGTAATCTAAGTTTTGATGAGCTGCCGCCATCTTGTGGCTTGAAAATGAAATGAACAAAAATAAGGTGAAAGCTAATCCGAAATGCTCTTTCTCTCTTAGTGGAATCCAGAATAAGAGTGGAACATAGATCAGTAAATTACAAAAACAAATGACTCCAGCTAGGTTTTTACAGACTAGGTCACTGTCACAATCACCAGCGATCTTCTCCCCTTAGATCGCTGGTTTACATGCACAAACACCCATGGACTACAAATCCACCATCATATGGACTACATCCCCATACATGCAATACTCTGACATCACACACAACCGGTTCCACATCTTCACTGATTGCATCCCACAGCTGAAGACACTCAAGAACTGATTACACACACTACATAAGCAGAACATACACTCACTCCATTGCCGAGTCTTGTTACCTGTTCACAGTTTCAATTCAGAGCGTTTCATTGTCTTGTTTTTGCCGTGTTTGGACCATCGCCTTGTTTATCTGTTTCTCCCTGTCTGCTGCCGTCTTTGTGATCATTGCCTGCTTTATCGACTACGATTCTGGATTTCCCTCATATGCCTGATTGCTCCTGTGTTGATCATTGCTTGCCTGACCATCCCTTTAAATAAAGCCTGCATTTGGATCCGCATCCTGTTGTCTGCATCTATCTTGGGTTACAGTCACATTTTTAACATTATTTAGCAATTAGCCTAATTATTGTTGGTAATAATTACACTGTCGTTAACATGTTTGCTTCGGGAGAGACTTGAGGTATTGCAGGAATGGTGCTCTCGGAGGCATGTTGTCGCACGTCTGACAGACCACCATGAGCCACAGAAAACGCCCTCCGACAGTTGCTTGATAAAAATTTCGGCTAACAGTCTGCAGCCAAGTATTTGTTTCCTCCCACTCTCTGCTGTATTTTTACAGTAGCTTGCATTTAAGCTCTGAAACTTTAAGACGCGGGGGGTTACCTGGAGAAGCATCTGCCATTTTTTTAATATTGCGCTCTGCCAATACTTGATGGACTCTGCTTAAAAGACCTGCCCTCCTCACTGAACAGTTAAAAAGACCAATCAAACTAACGATGGCATCAAGTATTACCCAATCAAAAGTAGGAAACGAGGCATCTTCATAAAATGCGTGTGGAATGATTTGCATTAGAAGCTACTTTTAAAAAAATTATAAAATATATGAGACAAAACCCGTCCAGTATTGATTCAAAACGGAACCCGCAATTTTATTCTCAAATACGGGATGATTCCGTATTTTAAGGGACGGGTGGCAACCCTAGCCTTAGTGGCATCCAGAATAAGAGTGGAACATAGATTCTTCCAAATGACAAATAATTTACTTGAGTTTTAGTTCAAATGGTGTGCTAATGGGGCTTTATTGTCACTTTGTGAGGATGGGAAAAAATGTTTAATTGATGATTAAATGATTAACCTTTTCAGGTGAAATTATTTATTGATATTGTTTATAGCTTAGGCGACGCAGTGGCACAGTAGGTAGTGCTGCCTGTCGCCTCACAGCAAGAACGTCGCTGGGTCGCAGGTTCGAACCTCGGCTGGGTCAGTTGGTGTTTCTGTGTAGAGTTTGCATGTTCCGGTTTCCCCCACAGTCCAAAGACATGCGGTACAGGTGAATTGGGTAGGCTAAATTGTCCGTAGTGTATGAGTGTGTGGATGTTTCCCAGAGATGGGTTGCAGCTGGAAGGGCATCCGCTGTGTAAAACATATGCTGGATAAGTTTGCAGTTCATTCCGCTGTGGCGACCCCTGATTAATAAATGGACTAAGCTGAAAAGAAAATGAATGAACGAATGTATATTTCGACATTTACAAGCATACATATATCTAGGCCTGTCACGATATCTATTTTTTGTTGTATGATATATTACATCAAAATATAGTGCGATAAACGATATTATTGTCATTTTAAGACAATTTTATGCCACTCATTATATAAAGCCAGAATGACAATGATTTAATCACAATGCAAGTACACTCTTCCAAAAAAACACATAATATTTTATTCTTAAGAATATTTACTTTAGTCATTTTAATAATTAAGCATTGGAAACAGAATGTGAAAACACAAATAAATAAATAATAATAAATGTTAACAAAAAAAGTGCAAGTTAAAAAGTAACAGAGGATGTGATATTTAATTTCAGTTGTCAGACACTCGCATTAAAATATACTAAAGTCATTTAAAGTAAATACTATAGTGTTTTTTTGTAACCATACTGATATTGCACAGCTAAAATGTTGCTAGAATTGGTTTTTATGTAAGGGCGATATATATTGCATCACTAAAAATGATTGAAGTCATGTCCATGTGTTGTGCGATAAGTCAATATATTGATTATTGTGACAGGCCTACATATATCCATTTAATTGACAATATTTTAACTGAGCAACACTATAAAATGTGAAATATAATGTGATTATGAACCATGTTAATTTATATGATATAATAAATAGATGTTTAGACGTACATATATCTCCTTAGATTTATTTAACAATACCTCTGTTTTAATACTCCGATACAAAAAGTATTAAATAAAAAGTCTAATAACACTAGAAACAATATGCCATGCAGTGCCATTTCTTCATTTTCCAAGGTTCAAAATAAAATAATCGTTACCTCTACAAACCTGGAGATGTGACCATACATGTGCATTCCTCATTAACAAAAAGCCAAAAAAGTCACATTTACACAAATAACCTGACCAGATCTCACAAATGCTGATATTCAAATTAAATACAAAAATAACATTAAAAGTGTTTTAAATATGCAGTAGATGTTAAATATGCTGTGCCATCCATGGACAACCAAACAAATGCACGTGTGTGGTCATTTGCTCATTTTCAAGTTATGCTTTTTAAATGCTCGTCGGCTATTTGCTGAGAGTGACTCTGAAAGTGCTTTCCTAAGTTTTAACAGTCCATATTTAGTCACTAGTGACGCATTGAAAATGATTTTTGAGGTAATAAAGATCATATTCGTTCATAGAAGTCTCTTTAGTGGAATGATAGCGGAACTTAGAATAGGCTTTGTCAATGTCAGACTGTCCCCATGGCAGCATCGCCTTGATCTTTGATGCATGATTAATAATAACATCGTTACAGGAGCCCACGTGGAGGGAGCCCAGTCCGTCAATAAAAAATCCTGAAGAAGAAATAAAAAAACATGCTCAACATATAGGAGTAAATCTCACAAGTCTAATCTCACAAATTTTGTAGTTTGTCATTCATTTTTCCAATATTTCACATGAATTTAAATGTAATAACTTTTCGATTACTAAAGACGAACAAATAGTTTGGTGACAGAAATATTATTTTAATAAATATCCATTTAATAAATCTGTTTTGTTTAAATGCACCAAAATATATTAACTATATTCAATGAGAAATGGATACAAATATTCATTTTCATTTATTTATGTTGAGCAATGTACATGGCCTCTTACCTAAATGACCAACCCGAGCCAGCCTCGGGTCGAAGCCCACATGTTGTATTTTTTCTGTGCGAGCCATGAAGAAATTAATGACTGCATCTGTAACCACACAATTGGGAAATCCTTCAATGACGTGGTGGAATCCTGTCCTAATGTGTAGGCAGTCTCCCTCTTCATCACCCGCCTCTGTGGAGAGCATGTGTCGATAGGTGGCAGTGTATCCTGTCACTTCTCTGACTGCCCCTCCCACCTACAAAGCAAACACAATTCACACTCTAATTATTCAAAGTACATTTAGAGTGCCATGATCACAACACTGTATTTCAAGCAGCCATTTCAAAACATCCCAGACAAAAGCATGCTCTTCACCTTATTTTGTGAAGCAGAAGTTAACTTCAAATGTGTGAGACTTCTGATTCATTAGACACAGCCAACAACACATTAAAAGATAAACAAAATCACTGATTTGCATGCAAATATGCCTAATTTCCTTGCTATATAGGTGAAAGCAGAAGATGATTCTAAATGAGTAGTATGTCCAAATTATATATATATATATATATATATATATATATATATATTCAACATTCTTCATATGAATTGAATAATTGCTGTTTGTGAATCGGCGGCCGTTTCACTGGGAAATGTTATTTAGACAGACCCTCTCTTAACAAGTTCACAACATTCATCGTCTGTTTCATCGTTTGTCGTATTTCTACTTTTTTCCCCAAATGTTCTCAAAATTCTCACTCTTGCACACTCTACCTATCTCTACTCTGCTCGCTGACAGACTGGTGTCACTAAAATCACTGTGATTCTGAACAACAGCAAGAAAATAATAAACAGTGTGTTTAAATTATTATTAATTTTTAAAACAGAGGATAAGCAGATCGGTTTGATCAAAGTACCTCACGCTCGTGGTGCTAAAACATTTGCCGTCGATGTGCAAGGAATGATCTGCTCTCAAGGCTGTAGATGTGAGAGACAGCTGTGTGGCACTGTGCCATATCTGAGTGCTCTAAGGCGGGGGAGAGGCTGACGGCATCACCTGTAGCTCGTTGCGAAGATTAAGGTTAGGAACGGAACAGCATGGACATATAGGGCCCTATCATACACCCAGTGCAATATAATAAGGCGCAAGACGTTTTTGCCCCGACGTGTTGCTATTTTCAGACCAACGCAACCTTAATTTTCCCGTTTGCCGCCACTTTGTTTAAATAGCAAATCCATTTGCGCCACTTTGTAGACTGAGAAAAAGAGAAAGTGAATGTAAAGGCCGATTGGAGGAGGCTGGTTCCTTATCCTTGTGCTGCAGATGGTCTGTTTAACCGTTTTCTTGCAAGTAAAGCGTTCCGTTTTTCCAGTTACAAAGTCTGCCATATAAATAGAAAATGTGCCATGGTGTGACACAACTGACTCTTAAAGGGAATGGGAGATGAGACTCTGATTGGTTTATTCTCAAAACACACCCATTACACATTAAGAGAACAAGCACAACCCATGTGCCATATGATTAATACAGACTTCTTACAGACGCATTCACAAATGTATTATAAGTGTTGACGAGCGGCAAGCCCCCTTTCACTTTCCACATGACATGTGAATGTCATTGTAAACAATGGAGGACATGCAAAAGATGCTGAACTTCTTAGCATGTGGATGTTTGTCACAAGATATCAATAAGCTTTGTTTGAGCATGGCTCATAGCTGAGTACCGTCATTGTATTATTATAGTGCTGTGTTTTCAGCACGTACCACTCTGCTTGGTGGAAATGAGCCATCAAAGTTCTCTTACTATACTGGAACATTAGAACTCGTATTCGACCACAGTATTGACATTACAATGCGCAAGTGCACTCATTTTTGCGATCGTTTTAGAACTTTCGATTCAATTTCCTATGGGGGAAATGACTAGAAATTAAAAATGGCAGAAAATGGTCAAACAACATTAAACAGCATAACAAGCTGTTTTTAACGTTTAAAAATCAATAGAAGGAAATGCGCCCGCAGCCATCGCAGTCTTTGGTTGCAGAGTGATTTAGCATGTGGCCACCAGGTGGATGAGACCACTGTGGAGCTTTTTAAGATTATGTACAATTAATAATATGTAAAATATGTACACTCTATGTACTAATAATATGCAACTTTAAAGTACCAGTTTGCTATGCACCTTTAAGACAGATAGTCTTAAACAGATAGTCTCTGCTGGATAGTGGGCCTCCAGGAGCAGGATTGAAGTTGTACGTTTGATCGCTTTTGTACCTTTTCTCTGTAAGCTACATCTGTTGCTGCACTGTGAAATTTAACCAGTTTGAAATGTGTTTTATGCAGCAAGCAGTGATGTGCACTAGCACAGGGCCAGTTTATGGCCAATTTTTGTTGTCTGACATTGTCAACAAATAATAATAATCACTTAATTTAGTTATGGATGTAGGATATTAAAGGGCACATATAATGACAATAATCTTTTGGAAGCTGATTGGACAGAACTGTGCGTAGGTATAGTGTGTTCAAAGTCACATTGGGGTGATAAACACAGTAAGTCTTTTATTTTTATTTTCCTGACGTTAAAATAGGATCCAAATTCCTCCCATTTTGAGGCCCACCGCAACGTGATGTAGGAGTGCGGTTTCCCCACCCACCAAATTGATTGACAGCAGCGTATTAACATGTCTCCATAGTAACGCGTATAATTATATCAACAAGACAGGATGTGCACAAAAGGGATTAAAAGGTCTGTTCAGCACTCTGTGGTCATCAATCATCATCAAATGTGATCAAGAATGAGTTTTACAAGTTTAAAACATTTTTAAAACAGTGCATGTTTGTTTGTAATGAATTACATTGATTTTACCGTCTTTACCACCACAGCCGCATGTCAGTACCATTATAAAAGATGATGCTTCAATCCCGGTTTGTGGACATTAAATCAGGTTTATTTTGTACATTAACAGAACGGATAACCATACAGCAGTGGATATTAACGTTTATCCTGTCACATTTGCAGTGCAAAAACAGTGCGAAGTTAAACGCGCGCTGTGTGTGAGTGTGTGCGTGAAATTTGTAAAAACATTGTGTGTGATTCATCGTTGCAGAAAGGCTTGAATTAACTCCATAACAAATACATCAAAAAATCATTCTTACTGTAGTGTTTCTTACAAACTGTTATGTTTATCTGATGCAGCTGAGGCAGAGATTGACGTACACTGACAGGCACGTAGGAACGGTGGGTGGGGAAAACTAGCATTAAAGGCACAGGCACCAAAAACAGCTACATGGTGTTAAGAGCAGAAAGTTCTAATGTTCTAAGGGTATAATAATAATCTGATGGTGTTTTGAGCTGAAACTTTACAGACACATTCTGTAGACACAAAAGACTTATCTTAAATTTTGAAAGAGGGGTAAAATAGGTGCCCTTTAAGTTTTGCTTTATGTTCGGTAACCAAGATAATTTGTAGCTTGTATGAAAAGAATGTCCTTGCGATAAGTTCTATGCATGTTCGAGCATGTCCCTTCACTTAACAGGACTCTGACATTTTTGTACAGGATGGGACATTAATGTAATCATTCTAAAAAAATCACTAGAGATTGGCCCAGAAATTGTGCTACATGCTCAGTCAGTCAGGAAGGGTTTGATCCTTCTTAAGCTGAATAATGCAAATTTGCATGATTGTGCTGTGCTAGCAATGTCATCCTTTCTTTGAAGGATAGCTGGTCATCAAAGATCACCCTGTGATTCCTTACCAAATTACATGGACTGGAGTAACGGTTGACGGTCCTAGCTAGATGGATAGCGCAAGCACTATGGCTGAAGAAATGTCCTGTAGGATGTGTGAGGCAATAGGTTGTAGTGACCAGGTTATTGCATGGCCATAGAGAAGTTGTCTGGATACTACTACTACTACTAAAAAGAGGGAGGAGGGGAGAGTTTTTTTTTTTGAAGGTGGAATGGATGGTTTATAAAACTGATTGCTAATTTGTGTCACTTTGTTAGATAAAAAAAAAAAGCAAATACGGAGGTGGTAGGAGGAAGTGGAGAAGGACCGAGCAGGGTATTGAATGTTCTGTAGAGTTTACTAATGTCTGAAGTGGTGGTGACTATGTTTTGTAGTATTGAATTTTGGTGGAATGAACCTGTGCGCCGAATGCTGTGAGTTTGAACTGTTATCTGTTCAGGTCAGCAGGGTGTTTGTATTTGTGGCATTCTCTCTCTGCTAACCTGAGTGCTGTTCTGTGTTGACACAGAGTTATATGCACTGGCCTAGAGGAGAGTGGACATATATCGTCTAGACAGGAGGTTGAAGTGGAACAAAATGTGTCTGTTGCACTATTAACCTCTAGAAGTGAAAACTGGTGTGTGTGTGTGTGGGGTAAGAAAGGATGAGGGGAAGTGGAAAGAGCGTAGTTTGTTCTAAAAGACAACGTGTTGGCTGTGTTGTTTTGTAAAAATGTATGCAATGCAGAAGTGATCTGTTATGTGGAAAGGTTTGTGAAAACATTTTCTGAACATCTTCAGTAAATAACTCACTGATTCAAATGATTCATTCAGAGTGAGTCTCCAGTTAACAACTCACTGATTAAAACAATTCATTTAGAGTGGCTGTTCCTCAATTCCAGAACGCAGTAGAATGGACTTGCGTTCTTGTGAAGACCGGTCTTGCTAGGTCACTTCAGAAGAACGAACTTCCCTAGTTCTTCCTGATGGTCACATGGCCCTCGCGCATCTTTAACCAAAAATTATTTAAACATTACAGCGTTCATACAACGATTTATTGTTTTTCCCCTTTTCACAATATATACTCTGCATAAAGACTTTACAAATATACGTTGCACAATATAAATAAAACAGATTTTAAAATGAATTTCAGCAAATAAAAACCCTTAATGTGTTTATGCCTTTATTAAGATTTTCATGGTGATGTTTACTTTCACTGTCTCATTTAGGGAAACTCCTGAGATAAGTTTTATCTCTGAACTTTAATAATAAATCTATATAAAATGCTGCGCTTCCCACCCCAGCGCAATGACTTCTGGGACTTCTAGAGCGAGTTCGATGCTCAAGTCTGCATTAATGCGTCCTCGATATCAAGAACACATTCGGGAAGTTTCACGCGTCCTCCGTTCATGCGGTCTTGAGTATTGGAACTGAACTTTGGCTGTTGATGATGAAGTTACACGAGGATGCAAGATTGCTGAAGAACGCATATTGAGAAATAGCCAGTGAGTCTCTAGTTAACAACTTATTGATTCAAATGATTCGTTCAGAGCGAGTCTTCAGTAAACAACTCATTGATTCAAACAATTAACTCACAGTGAGTCTCGAGTTAACAACCCACTGATTCAAACGACTCGTTCAGAGAGAGTCTCCAGAAAACAACCTATTGATTCAAACAATTCGTTCAGAGTAAGTATCCAGTTAACAAGTCACTGATTCAAACGACTCGTTCAGAGAGAGTCTCCAGAAAACAACCCATTGACTCAAACAATTCATTCAGAGGGAGTCTTTAGTTAATAACTCACTGATTCAAACAATTCATTCAGAGTGAGTCTCCAGTTAATAACTCACTGATTCAAACGATTCATTCAGAGTGAGTCTCCAGTTAATAACTCACTGATTCAAACGATTCATTTAGAGTGAGTCTCCAGTAAACAACTCATTGATTCAAATAATTAGTTCAGAGTGAGTCTCCGGTAAACAACTCACTGATTGAAGTGATCTACTCAGAGTAAGTCAGTGAATGATCTGAATAGAGTTCGGCTTATGAATGTGGTTTCACATGTTTTTAATTGAATTACAATGAAATAAAGTGGTTATTAGAGTATGACAAATTTTGGTAATTCAACTTTCTTGAAAAATCAGAATCAGTTTTATTGCCAAGTGTGCTTCACACACACAAGGAATTGGTTTTGGCTAAAGAAGCTTCCAGTGTACATAACATATATAAAATAAAAACATTCATCAGTAAGTTTTTTTTTTATTTTTATTACTTTATTTAAATTATAAATCAGGTACTTGTATACTTTGATTCAACATCGCAAAGGAGGACTCTACTTATACTGGCGTTATATTTTACTGTAGTGCCTGACTAGTTTACTTCATCCATCATTGGAGAGGTGTAGTAGAGGATGCGCAAATTAGAAATTAGTTGTGCAGTCATGGGTGTATGTAGAATCTTAAAATAGATGTTACATTCTGTGTGATTTCTTAAGTATTAAGTTTTTCTAGTTAAGAACAACCCATTTTGTTGTTATTCCCACCTACCTAAATGCACAGTTGACTATCTTAATATTTCACAATAACTAAATACATTTTGAGAGTTTAAAATAATAATAATAAAAAAAACATCTATAAGGCTAATATAATAATATAATAAGGCTGTCAAATGATTAAAAAAATTAACTAATTAATCACAATTTTTTTGTAATTAATCATGATTAAATCACGAAAAGCTGTATTTATTACAGAAATAAAAACACAGGCATGTAAGTGCCATTTAAATTTCAAAACAATCAATGCCAATAACAAACAAAAATGATTTCCATGTTGGATTCTAAGTGAATCCAAAAAAAAAAAATGTTGCAAATATGGAAAATTATAATAATAATAATAATAATAATAATAATTGAATACAAACAATTGTACTCATTGTAAAGTTGTATTGCACGTTGAGAATTTTAATTATAAAGTAAAAACAATTTTGCTTAGTCCTCCTTAACATTTAGCCAGTTGCTAAGACAGTCCAGTCTATTGACATTATCGGGGGACAATGTGGCCAAGGGGTACATCAAAGGCACGTACCAAAGACTATAGACTTCTTACAGGGACTTTGGTCACACCATCTCTAAACATTTAATTCTAAGCGGTGTTGAGGGATACAGACACCGCAAAGACTATAGAATACATATAGAATGCCTTAAAGATACTTTGGACACAGTCAGCGATGTCAGGCGTTTGCTCTTGTTGCTAGGAAGCACACACACACACACACACACACACACACACACACAACGACCGCAGTACAGTGCACCCGGTGAGCGGCGACTCAACCTCCTCAGCCATTCATTAACACAGACGATCGCATTCATCAAATTAGCTTAAAATAAGCGTTCTAAAGTATGGCTGTGTTTTACAAGCAAGAATTCTTACACACAACGTGAAGCAGACGCTTTACAAAAGTTGCGTGTAGGGGGGGATACACGTCAAACTTAATGAAACATTTGAGGGCACATTGAGTCAACTTATAGGCAGAGGAATGGGCTGTCTTTGACAGCTTGCGACAACATCTGGCACTTTCACTGAGTACATTTACATGGACACCAATACTCCGATTTTATGATTAAGATAATACTCTCATTAAGAGTCTACCATATAAGCAGCGATTTATGATTACCTTAAAGGACCACCTGAGTCCTGAAATGCGGAGGTTTTTCTTTCCGTTCGCCATGCGTTATCAAATTCCATTAAAACAGCACTCTTCCAGCAGTCCTTACTTCATATTTTCATCCAATAATTGTCACGAGGCATAAACAATATGTTGCTGAATGAAAGTGAACTGCAGTTAAAGTCTAAAGATTAAAAATGAAACGCCTTAAATTGCATGAAACTTTGGAGAAAACACTGGATAGCCTGGTGATGTGACATTAATTGTTTTATACTGAAACTTCCCTTCTAAAAGCGCTTCCTTGGTCTTATCCATATTTCTTTGCACGTTAAACACACGTCGGCTACAACAGGAAATAAAAAAAACTGCAACTGCGTTAATTGCGTTAATTTTTTTAACCCGTTAAATATATCAAATTAATCGCGTGCATTAACGCGCTAATTTTGACATCCCTACTAAATAAGTTTCTTTTTGATGTGGAGGAGTTAAAGGTGCAAGAATCCTGGCCTAACAATACCATGATGTGGTACCAAACTAGAAGCAGCAGTATTGAAAATAATAGATTTATAATCAGTTAGAAATATTTAATTGATTTCTACAGTATATCACTAACTGAGCGGTCAAGTGATGTGTGCCCTTGCTTCTGAGTAGAACCAACAACAGACTGTTTAATATTTGAAAGTGTCAATAATTTGTAAAAGCTCTCTAACCATAAGCTTAGGACAACAAACTTATATTAAATTGGATTTGTATACAAAATCTGTCATCTTTGAATCCTTTAGGGAGGACCACCCCATCAAAGTGTTTTACCTTCATTTCTTAGAGTAGATTACATAATAGTTTTATAAAAAATATGTATAAACTTCTGATTTTACTTTTTTTATTTAAAAATATATTTTTACTATTTTGCTATTTTCCCCAAATCATTACAGTGACCTAGATTACTATTGTAAGAAATTATCTGCAGTTGGCACGGTGGCTCAGTGGTTGGCACTGTCGCCTCACAACAAGAAGGTCGCTGGTTTGAGTCCCAGCTGTGCCTGTTGGCGTTTGTGTGTGTAGTTTGCATGTTCTCAAAGTATTTGTGTGGGTTTCTTCCGGGTGCTCCAGTTTCCCCCAAAGACAAGTGATGTAAGTGAATTAGATAAACTAAATTGGCCATAGTGTATGAGTGCTTGTGTAAATGTGATTGTATATGGATTTTCACAGCACTGGAAGGGCTGGAAAGGCATCTGCTGCGTAAAACATATGCCGGAATAGTTTGCGGTTCATTCCGCTGTGGCAACCCATGATAAATAAGGCACTAAGCCAAAGAAAAATGAATCAATGGTACATACTTTCAGTATTCCCTTAGCTTGAAATGATCTGATCTAATCCTGTTTATATGAAATAGGCCTATTTATTTAGAGCATGGACAAATTCAATGTATGATCTGAATCCATACATGGCGATATCAGTTTTGTACACATTTTGCTGTAAACCAACTATAGTTTTCATCTCAGCTGTCCCTTGATTTGCTTTTGGATGAATATGTACAAACCTGTTATAAATATTTATGGAATTTGAGGGCCAAATAAAACAAACTGAGGCACACTGATCACTCTAAAGTTTGTTGACATAGAGACACACACACACCCTTCACTGGATTTACCTGTTGTCTCTACTTTCAGATCCAGATGAAACAGAGCACTGAATCAATCAGTGAACAGATCCAAATCCTGCTACATAAACCAAGATTTATAAATGTCATGACACAAATTTCTCTACAGTACCTGAAGGAAGTGAGCATTCCCTTGACGTTCATCCTGTTTATTTCATAAGAATTTAACATTAATGAAGCCCCTGAAGCACTTTTTGTTTGATTTCGTTTTTTTACACAGCCTTTCTCTTGTCGCAGAGTTGAATGCAGACTCATGATATATTTCAGGCCCTGTAAGTCTGACTGTAATCCAGTAATTGGGTTTGGAGTATTCCATTGTAACAGTTGGTATCTATTGTATTCAATTTGGTCAAGTGTCTAAAAGCTTTTGTTCATGAAAATGACAGGAAATCAGCCTACAATACATTAGCAAACAAACTAAAAGCATAACACAAAGACTGTTGAAACCACTGAAATCCCACAGCCAGGTACTGGGTGGCACGGTTGGTGGCATGGTGGCAAAGTGGGTAGCGATGTCGACTCACAGCTAGAAGGTCGCTGGTTCAAACCCCGGCTGGGTCAGTTTGCATTTCTGTTTAGAGTTTGCATGTTCTCCCCGTGTTCACATGGGTTTGCTCCGGGTGCTCCGGTTTCCCCTACTAGTCCAAAGACATGGGCTATAGGTGGATTGGGTAAGCTAAATTGTCAGTAATGTATGAGTGCATGTCCTGGGGGCTATTTCATAAAAGTGGTTAAGAAAAGTGGGAATTAAAGTCAAAAACCTGACTTCAGTGAGCCGAACTAAACGTCCATGCTTAAATTGGTTCCATAACAGCAAGTTGAAGATCATTTGATCTAACTAATCTGAGTTCAGTTTGAATAATCTAGATAACTGCTCATGCACGTTACTGTCGCGAAACCCTGGAGGTCGAGCATAGATGCATTGATTATGTTGTGTGCTACCATGGCAACCACAAGAAATGA
This sequence comes from Danio kyathit, assembly GCA_903798195.1. Classification (NCBI taxonomy): domain Eukaryota; kingdom Metazoa; phylum Chordata; class Actinopteri; order Cypriniformes; family Danionidae; genus Danio; species Danio kyathit. The sequence goes on from LR812541.1 coordinate 31,576,371, forward strand.
AAGCTCAGAAATGAGACACAGCTGTTCACAGCGAGCAAGCCGCGTTGGTTTTAAACATAATAATCAAAAACAACGGCTTGCAGCAAAGCAAGAGAGAAGCTGACATGAAATTGCAGATCGTCTCAATTAAAAAAAAGACCATTATCTAGGCCTATTAACATTAAATCAAATGTTTGTCGCAATACATTAAAATTGTGCTTGACTGCGCGCGCGTGTGAGAGAGACAGAGAGAGTTAGAGAGAATGCGCGCTTACTGCCAATTGTTGCTTGCAAGGAAAAGTTTTAATGCTCTGCAGGCTCACTGTAACATACAAAATGTGCTTAACTTCAGCACATTAAGTTTAAAATAAAGCCAAGAGCCGTGCATGCATAAGCGGTGGGATTTTTAATTTGCTGCCGAAACCGCTGCAGAATGCTGCTTTCCCTTTGACACGTGTGTTTTCCGCAGCCCGTGGAAAAATATCTTTATATTAAAGTGAGGCTACTGCTCGGCCCGGATCCACCACCCGATTATTCCAGTCAGGGTTTACAGCTTTAGCTTTAAAGTCATTGTTTAAGAAATGTAGCCTACTTCTTTATATCAGTCAGTGCTTTCTTAATACATTTTCTTGATTACATTTTGTAATTTAAATACATATATAGCAAAGTACACCCCTCACAGATCAATATTTTTAATTATTATTTTCTACAGGATGCTTTACAGTAATATCTCTGTGCATATACATTAGATTATTCAGTACCAAAGCAAAATTTGGAACTAATCTAACAACAAATAAACTGAAGATCACAGTCCAAATATTTGAACACCCAAATTAATATGTTGAGGGAAAATAAGTAAAATTTTAATAAACAGGAAAAAAAAAAAAAAAAAAAAAAAAAAAAAAAAAAAAAAAAAAAAAAAAATCGAAATGTTGTAGTTTGTATTTGTTTTGTTTGCAATAACTTATTTTAATTTAAATGTATATATCGTTCTATTTTTAAAGATGTTTGGTATATATATGAATTTACTATTAAGTGACTAAAGTTTTAATCACAATTAAGAGGTTAAGTGAAATAAAATGGCATCAAATTACGGCAGGCGAATGTTAACATTACTTTGATTAAGCTTGAACTTGACTTAGCCTGATAGTTAACCTGCCCCAGACCAGGCTAGTTTCCCAGCACAAGTTGCCAGAGTAACTGAGTTTGAACTATCGTAAATTTGATTTATGAAGCAGAATCCCCCATTAATAAACCTGACTTACCAAAATAAGCCTGGCATATTCTCTAAATTTGGTTTATGGAATAGCCCTCCGGTCCTCCAGGTTTACCTCGTAAAAAATAGATGTTACAAAACACCAACTTGGTGTGGCTAAATATCAACTTTGGTATAAATGGCCCTGGAAGGAAGGAAGTAAGAGTAAGTAAGTAGGTAGTAAGTTAGTAGTTAGTTAATAAGTAGGTAAGTAGTTAGTTAGGAAGTTAGTTAGTTAGTAAGTAGGTTAGCAAGTTAGTTAGTAAGTAGGTTAGTAAGTTAGTAAGTAGGTTAGTATACAAGTTAGTAGGTTAGTAAGTTAGTATGCAAGTTAGTAAGTTAGTAGGTTAGTACTTTAGTAAGTAGGTTAGTACGTTAGTTAGTACGTAGATTAGAAAGTAGGTTAGTAAGTTAGTAAGTAGGTTAGTATATAAGTTAGTAAGTAGGTTAGTAAGTTAGTAGGTTAGTAAGTAGGTTAGTACGTTAGTTAGTACGTAGATTAGTAAGTTAGTAAGTTGGTTAGTAAGTAGGTAAGTAGGTAAGTTAGTAAGTAGGTTAGTAAGTTAGGAAGTTAGTAAGTAGGTTAGTAAGTTAGTAGGTTAGTTAGTAAGTTAATAAGTAAGTTAGGAAGTTAGGAAGTAGGTTAGGAAGTAAGTAAGTAAGTTAGTAAGTAAGGGTGTTTTCACACCTGTTTTGTTCCAAAACAGGGATTAAAACTGTTACAATGTTGCACTTTGTACTTGGTGCAGTTCGCTTTCACATGGCAAAGTTTCTAAACAGACCAAAACAAGCTAAAACAAGTCATGTGCGAGTTAACTCTCCTCACATTGGTCAGAGTTTCACGGATTATTTTGCACAGTCTCGCTCAGCTTTTATGCGTCCTTATTTTAATTTATGGCAATGAGCAACAAGATATTAGTACCATCACCAAGTATAAATCAGAGGTAAGACTTTCTCATACAGAGCATTAGCCTTTACATTATAGAGAGAAATAACAGATAAACCAAGACTGCAGTTCGGTCAGTTTAAACAGATAAACGGATAAATTTGACATGAAGCGCACATTTACCGGTAGGAATGACATCTTGTCCTACTCATAATTCTCTCTTCATATAGCCATATATATGCCTAATACGTGTCCATAATACATTGTGATATAGCCGGGCTTGGATCGTTTTGCTTTCTCACTACAATCGATCTGCTCCAGAGTTCGTTTCAATTAAGCCGAGACCACCTCATTCAGGCAATCTCAGACCGATTGATTTGGCGCGGATGCGAGCGCAATTGCTGGTTTCACATATGCCAAACGAACCGCGTTAACTGGGGAAATAAGACAGGTTCCGAAACAAAAGTCTAGGTGTGAAAGCACCCCAAGTTAGGAAGTTATTTAGTAAGTTAGTAATTTAGTAGGTTAGTAAGTTAAGTTAGTATGCAAGTTAGTAAGTTAGTAAGTAGGTTAGTAAGTAAGTTAGTTAGTTAGTTAGTTAGTAAGCAAGTTAGTAAGTAGGTTAGTAAGTTAGGATGTTAGTTAGGAAGTTAGTAAGTATAGGTTAGAAAGTTAGTAAGCATGTTAGGATGTAAGTTAGTTAGTTAGTAAGTAAGTTAGTAAGCATGCAAGTAAGTTAGTAAGTAGGTTAGTAAGTTAGGATGCAAGTTAGTTAGTTATTTAGTCATATCGTAGCTCGTCCAGTGTATGCCTGACTGGAGTGGTGTGTTTTTCTTAGAGGGTAGCAAGGGCATACCACATGTTGCCTGTTACAGTACATCATTTGGACTACCTGAGAGCAGTGGCACTTTATATTTACTGTAACAATCTTTAGGCTATTTAATTTTACAAATATTTATCATCCAAATAGCTGTAGTGAATTGTTTGATTTGTAATGCATACCGAACTGAAAGCCTTGTATTGTATGGTTCAGTTTTAAAATGTGTATATCAGGGATGCTCAACCCTGTTCCTGGGGATCGACCTTCCAGCTGATTTCAGCTCCAACCCTGATCAAACACACCTGAACCAATTATTTAGAACGTGAGGAGCACTTGGTAATTACAGGCAGGTGTGTTTGATAAGGGCTGCAACTGAAAACTGCAGGAAGGTCGATCGCCAGGAATAGGGTTGAGCACCCCTGGTGTATATCATTACACCCCTGCTAAACTGAAAACATTTCCATGCTTGCTATCACTACTACTGGATGCATCCTGATGCAAGATGGCACAGGCCCCACTTTCACTAAATGTAACATGATCAAAATGGAAATTTGGCATGGTAATTTTGTTCTTTAAAATATATGACGTGAATGGCTACAACAGATTTGACTATTTTCATGTGACAGAAGGCAAGTAGGAGAAATTTCTAGGAGAAATCCTAGAAATCTTTTTTTTTTTTTTTTTTTTTGTCTGGTCACTCCTTTTAAGTAAATCCTGCCCAATGTTTCTTAAGTTGCACTAATGTAATAGGTGTTTTCCTCGCCCAAAAAACCAACCCCACCTGAGAATAGGTTAATCATGGTGCTATTTATGTGCAATTATGACGGGTCTCTACATGCTAAATCCAACAGCCTTTAACTTAATGTTGATGTTTGCTAATGCTAAGTCAGGTAAAACCAGACCCTAGGTGCATGACACCCCTGCTTTATTTGCATCTTACAAGTTTTCTTTGTAACTCATTTGCTTGCCACAACCAAACAGAAAACAAAACTTTGTGTTATGAGAAATATTTGCATTGCCGTAGGTTTTCTTTTTCTTCAATGTCACTTTTTGTTTGCTCCATAAAGATATTATGTAATTTTGTGTAGTAATGGTCACCTTAAAATGTGTTTAATGAGTCTACTAATATATGGAGCCAGGGTCAGATCAGTCTCAAAAATAATACATTTACAAATTATAATTCATACATCCTTTCCCAGAGATGGGTTGCGGCCGGAAGGGCATCCGCTGTGTAAAAACGTGCTGGATAAGTTGGCGGTTCATTCCGCTGTGGCGACCCCGAATTAATAAAGGGACTAAGCCGAAAAGAAAATGAATGAATGAATTCATACATCCACAAGACAGTTCACATTTTAAAAATACGATGTGTAAATACACAAATCCTAAATTCAAAACGTGATTCTTAAATGCACAAATCCAAATTGTAAATTCAAAGCACAATTCAAAAATACACAAATCCAATTTGTAAATTTAAAACACGAAAACATTCATTAATTTTCTTTTCGGTTTAGTCCCGTTTATTCTAAGGTCACCACAATGGAATGAACCGCCAACTTATCCAGCATATGTTTTATGCAGCTGCCTTCCAGCTGCAACCCATCACTGGGAAACATCCATACATACTAATTCACAGTCACTACGGACAGTTTAGTCTACCCAATTCACCTATACCACATGTTTTGGGACTTGTAGGGGAAAACCGGAGCACCTGGAGGATACCCACGCAAACTAGGGGAGAACATGCAAACTCCACACAGAAACGCCAACTGACCCAGCCGAGGCTCGAACCAGCGACTTTCTTGCTGTGTGGTAAACGTGCTACCCACTGCGCCTCCGTGCAGCCGGATTCAACAAAACACAAATCCAATTTGTAAATTCAAAACACGATTCTCATATACACAAATCCCAAATTGTAAATTCAAAACATGATTCAAAAGTACACAAATCCAATTCGTAAATTCAAAACACAATTCAAAAATACACATCCAATGTGTAAATTCAAAACATGATTTGTAAATACACAAATCCAATTCGTAAATTCAAAACATGATTCAAAAATACATAAATCCAAATCGTATTTTCAAAACATGATTTGTAAATACACAAATCCAACGTGTAAATTCAAAACACGATTCAAAAATACACAAATCTAATTCGTAAATTCAAACAGCGATTCAAAAAACACAAATCCAATTCGTTTGGCAAAAATATTTTAGATTTTTACTTGTGAATTCACGAATTTTTTGTTGTATTGGTGAATCGTGTTTTGAATTTACAAATTGGATTTTGTAAATGTGAATTGTGCTGTACATGTATGAACTTTATTTTGTAAATGTATTATTGTTTTTGAGACTGATCTGGCTCCATAATAATAATATGCTATTGCTAATCTGGTATTAACAAGGTAAGGCTGCGTTCTTTAAGAAAATAAAATGTTCCATAATTTTACAGACTTTAGCCCATTGCCCAACAAACAAATATTGAGCCATCTCTTTATTTTTGAAACCCTTAAGCTCCATGTTTGCATAGCTGGGTTTAACACAACATTTGTGAGTGATTGCAAAGCAGTTTCTAATAAGATTCATGTTTCTAAATAACAAATGTGCGGTTTCTATGTTTAAGAGGAAGTAATTGTGGGAATAATAAGACTAGTCTGGTCTGACTGTTTGAGCCAATTACATTCCTCATTGTTTCCTGCTCTTTCCCTTCTGACATGTCAAAACATTTTCATGCTAAACATTCTTTCTATAACGTCTTTGTCTGAACAAGTAATTACAAAAGGCTTTCTCACCAGGTCCAAAGTGGTTTTCTCCAAAAGATCCACCATTTTTTCCAGTTTGGTACTTGAGGTGAAAATGAAGTCATCATCCACCCAAAGCACATATTTGGTTGTTACTTGAGAGATTGCCAAGTTACGACCAGCAAACCAGCCCTGTAATTAAAACATTTTAAAACAAAATCTAGTTGTTCTGACTAAAAAAAAAGCTTTATATATAAAGAGAATATTCAAACCTTTCCAAAGGGCATGATATAATGTTCGATGTAGGGTCCAGTTACAGGCTTAGGCTCCTTTGTGTCATCAGCTATTACTATAGTTATAGTGGGGTAAAACTGTCGAATGCTGTTGATCAAATCCTGAAGTTTATCATAGCGTAGAAATGTTTTGGTGGCAATGGTGACCAAAGTGTTTACATTGTATTCTGTAAGAAGAACAACAACATCAAAACATGAGGACTGTGAAATAAATGTAGAAAAGATATTGATTGTTATTGTTTACCTTGTTTTGGTGCTGGATTATAGAATTTGGGCATTGGTGGATGTCTAATCTTGATGGTAAAGGAAGCCTGGAATGCACCTGCTTTAAACTGGACTGTTACAGATAAAGGAAAAGTTGTATTGAAATAAAATGAAGGATTTAAACATGCTTCTACTGCATTATTGTATATTTTTTGTTAATATATTTGATTTATATAAAATACACTGTAAAACCCAACAGTCAACTTTATCAAATGAAATGCGTAGTTAACTCAATTTACTGAAAGTTAATTCTACTCATTTGAAAAGAGTTCTCAGAAAAAACAGAGAACTCCGTCTTGCAGGTAATGAGTTAATTAAACGCCTCATTACTTCAACTTAAACTGAGTATGTTCACAGTACTCATTAGGATTAGTTTTGAACTTAAATGGTTTGTTGCAATCAGTTTGCTCAAATGGTTTGAGTTACCTTAACATTTTGGGTTTTACAGTGTAGTGCTAAAACATTTTACATAGAACCTATATTTTATTTTATTTTCTTGTGATGTCACAGCCTTATTTTAAGATGTATTTTGGTTATGGATAACAAGTACGAGCGAGGCCCATTCACATATACATACAGTATGGTGTTTTATTACGTTTTGTTTGTCCACCTGATTTCCTTGATGGCTTTAATCTAATATTGTGAAATAAGCTCATGGAGTTTACATATGAATGGAAAACTAGACAACAAAAAGTCGAAGCAGCAGCTGCTTTCATTTCTGCGCTGAAAGCTCCAATGCTAGTTTCACAGAACTTTTTTTAGTTCACTCAATTTTTATCTTCAATAAATTATATGAATGAACTTTTAAAAACTTAAAAAAATAATAATAATAAAATAAACTACAATTAGTCAAGTTAAGCTTTATTGTCATTCCGCTACATGCGTGGACATACAGAGGAACAAAATGAAAACATTTATCATTCTGAATGTTCTCTGCATTTGAAAATGTAATGTAATGTGTGTTTATATAGCGCATTTATTGTGTATGGCCATACACCCAAAGTGCTTCACAATCATGGAGCAAAAACATCCATAAAAAATATCCCTTCATTTAAAATTTTAAGGTAAATATTTTGGTGGCTTAATGTAATGTCTTCTTAACAAGAGCAAGAATATTTGCTCAACTTGGGAAATTTTTGCTCTCCAGCATTTTAGTAATGGCCATTTTCACAGTGCAGGAATAAGAACTAAGATTAATATCCAGTGAGCAGAACAGAAAGTATGTGACACAACAGCAAATGACATAATCAGAGAAAAAAAACTGAGGACAAGAAGGGAAACTAGAGAAACAAGAACTAAACAGAGCAGAAGAACAAGAGCTGAAAGATCCACAACAAGTTCATATCTGTGAAAGTGATATGATAAGATTCAATTTAGTATGGTTAAGGTTTGGGGCAACATGATGAATTCTGTGCCAAGCAAACAAACATAATAAATATGCTTAATATGATTCAATCCATTAAGAGCGTGTGTTCATATTGTGAGCTTATCTGCTTGTCATCACTAAAATGTATACTGATGTATATATGTATAGAAAATGTATACTTGATTGATATACTGCAGATGGACAACAAAAGCTCAAAACCTGTCTTCTATTTACGTTATTTTGTTGACAGATCATTAATTATCTGCGGCTTTAAACCTGACAGGTCTGTAGTGCAAGTCTCCGGATGTTTTACCTCCTGTTCTCTGCGTCATGTCAGATGACTGGAAACTGAATACTGTTCTATTTCCAGCCATCAGTAATGCTGTAACAATCACCAGTTACATTTTCTTTGGCTTGTTTAATGCAGTTATTTTCTGCTCTATAAACCCCTGGCTATGGCACTGGCCCCTCAGTGTCATTACAAAATACTCATAGCAACCTTTTCTACAAGACAAAAGGGAACATATTCTGGCCACAAAATGACTACTCCATTATAAATCTATGAATAAGCACAGTGAATAATAAGGTTGTTTGCTCTGTGCTGATGTTTGTTGTAAATGTTGACATTGAAGGGTTGTTTTTTTTGCAGAACAAACATTTTCTAATGTGATGCGAAAACTAGTTTTGGGTTCTCACCTACGTCTGCCGTGTTGGGATGGAACCGTGTGTTTGTATAGGTAACAAACTCTAGTTGTCTGTTTAGTGAAGCAAGTGATCTGCTTATAAAATTAATCTGCATCTCTCCTTCCCCTTCCACTTGCACTCCTTCAACCACTGCTGCTGTGCTGAATATTCCCATAGTAGCAATCAGATCTACCTGCAAATGAGATTGTATTAAAAGAGATTTCTTATGTATGGTGGCCGACAGAGCTTAATGCACTGCTACTTAAGAAAACAACAGCAAATTAAGAAAACATCATCGGTTTGACAGCGCACACACTCCAAATCCTGCAATCACAAATAGAAAAACACACTGCAAATGTTTACAACACATACACATTAAGAAAACGCGCTGCAAATCCTCAAAGCACATGCACATTTTGATCTGAAAACAAACTGAGTGAAGTTAGCATTTTTATTTGTATTATTTTTGTCCTTTCCATCATTAGCCTACACTGTAAAACCCAACAGTCAACTTTATCAAATGAAATGAGTGTGGTTAACTCTAAATTTACTGAAAGTTAATTCTACTCATTTGAAAAGAGTTTTGAACTCCGTGTTGAAGGAAAATAGTTAATCAAATACCTAATTAATTAAACTTAAATGGAGTAAGTTCACAGTACTCATATAGATTAGTTTAACTGGTTTGTAGCAATCGGTTTCCTCAAACGGTTTGAGTTGCCTTAACTTAA